>UCOK01016256.1:0-41935 GCA_900474325.1 Synergus umbraculus
CTTTACCACTGCTGGATCCTTTGCCTTTTCCGCTACCCTTTGCGCTTCCTTTGGCTTTTCCGCTAGCTTTTCCGCTTCCGCTTGCGCTTCCTTTGCCTCCAAGATCGAGTTCAACATCGGCGTTTGCTCCTGCTTCGACATCTACATTACCACTGCTTGATCCTTTGCCTTTTCCGCTACCCTTTGCGCTTCCTTTGGCTTTTCCGCTAGCTTTTCCGCTACCGCTTGCACTTCCTTTGCCTCCAAGACTGAGTTCAACATCGGCATTTGCTTCTGCTGAGACATCTGCTTTACCACTGCTGGATCCTTTGCCTTTTCCGCTACCCTTTGCGCTTCCTTTGGCTTTTCCGCTAGCTTTTCCGCTTCCGCTTGCGCTTCCTTTGCCTCCAAGATCGAGTTCAACATCGGCGTTTGCTCCTGCTTCGACATCTACTTTACCACTGCTGGATCCTTTGCCTTTTCCGCTACCCTTTGCGCTTCCTTTGGCTTTTCCGCTAGCTTTTCCGCTACCGCTTGCGCCTCCTTTGCCTCCAAGACTAAGTTCAACTTCAGCGTCTGTTTCTGCTTCGATATCAGTTTCACCTCTGTTGGATCCGTTGGCTTTGCCGCTGGCTTTTCCGCTGGCCTTGGCGCTTCCTTTGCTTCCGCTTCCAATATCTAGTTCAGCATTAGCGTTAGCTTCTGCTTCGACATCGGTTTCACCCCTGCTGGATCCGCTGGCTTTTCCGCTGGCTTTTCCGCTGGCCTTTGCGCTTCCTGTGCTTCCGCTTCCAATACCTAGTTCAGCATTAGCGTTAGCTTCTGCTTCGACATCGGTTTCACCTCTGCTGGATCCGCTGGCTTTTCCACTAGCTTGTGCGCTGGCCTTTGAGCTTCCTGTGCTTCCGCTTTCAATACCTAGTTCAGCATTAGCATTAGCTTCTGCTTCGACATCGGTTTCACCTCTGCTGGATCCGCTGGCTTTTCCGCTGGCTTTTCCGCTGGCCTTGGCGCTTCCTGTGCTTCCGCTTCCAATATCTAGTTCAGCATTAGCGTTAGCTTCTGCTTCGACATCGGTTTCACCTCTGCTGGATCCGCTGGCTTTTCCACTAGCTTGTGCGCTGGCCTTTGAGCTTCCTGTGCTTCCGCTTCCAATACCTAGTTCAGCATTAGCGTTAGCTTCTGCTTCGACATCGGTTTCACCTCTGTTGGATCCGCTGGCTTTTCCGCTAGCTTGTGCGCTGGCCTTTGCGCTTCCTGTGCTTCTGCCTCCACGACCGATTTCAACATCAGAATTGGCTCCTGCTTCGACATTAGTTTCACCTCTGGTGGATCCGCTGGCTTTTCCACTAGCTTGTGCGCTGGCTTTTGCGCTGGCCTTTGAGCTGGCCTTTGAACTTCCTGAGTTTCTTCCTCCAGAACCGATTTGAACATCAGAGTTTGCTTCTGCTTCGACATCAGTTTCACCTCTGTTGGATCCACTGGCTTTTCCGCTAGCTTTTCCGCTAGCTTGTCCGTTGGCCTTTCCGCGTCCTTTGCGTCCAACTCCAAGACCAAAATCAAGATCAATATCAACATCGGCGTCTACGTCAAATCCAATATCAATTGCATGTCTGCCTCCGAGTAGATCTCCAACTACATCTCCGACACGGCCTAGAATTCCACCTCTAGCATTGCTGGATCCTCTTGCATTACCTAAATTTCAAAGGCCAATTTCAATTACATGTACTCCATCAATACTGTTTTTTGTTACTTTACCTGTAATGTCAATGTCTTCGCCATCGTCCTGGTGTCCACTTGCATGTCTTCGATCCAATAAGTGGCCGCTTACGGCACAACTATATAGAACCAAAAGTGCAGGTAGGATGATGTTCAAATTCATATTGGAACTTGAATGTGGTATTCACTTTGGAAGCGTTGATATTTATACCTTTTACAGGAATCACTTGCAATAACATTCAAGACGTATCAATTTGTCCTGGGAGGGAAAACAATTTCTTTGTTATTTGAAAAAACACTTGTCTTACGTATGCTTTCCCTGTTATTTTTTGGCGGTTTACGAAATATAACCCAGGTAGCAAAATGCATAGACTGTGCGACTGTTGTCTCACGGCATGCATGCAGGGTGAAGTCATACGTGCCTCGCATGATTGCTATTTGGGAATAATTGCATTTTACAAGTATAAAAAATTACTATCACATTTGATTGTAATGGATTTTACTAGCGATTATAAATAGTTTTAATCATTATTTTGAAATTGAAAATTTTTATTAATATGGTTACGGCGTTTATTGAAATGAAAATTTATTTTCTGGTTCCTTAATATTATGGAAAAATATCGTCAAGTCATCACATTGCTTTTCCAAATTATTTATTTGTTCAAAAATAATAGTAAAATGTAGCATCTCTTTTTGAACAATGATAACTTTCATTGTGCTTTCATTTATTTATTCTTACTAAATATTTTATTTACAATTTTGTCACATACGAGTTTATACAAAAATACTATTAAAGGAAAATCTATATATTGAATTTGAAGGTAAAATTAAATAAAACCATTAAAAAAAGTGTCCCTTTAACGTGACAATTATAGGCTAATTTTAAGTAGCTTGTCCATAATTATTTCTAAAATTTAATCAACCACGACATCTGATTAAATATTTTTACGACATTTAAAAATAAAATTTATTTTCAGAAGTCTTTCCTCTGACTTTGTACATTTGAAAATATGGGAAAATACAGCTGCAAAAACCTTTGTAAAAGAATTACTCAATGCTACTTCATTTTTATTGATTAGAGTTGTGTCAATGTCAATTCAAAAATATAATACTTGCATCAATTTCTT
This sequence comes from Synergus umbraculus, assembly GCA_900474325.1. Lineage (NCBI taxonomy): Eukaryota > Metazoa > Arthropoda > Insecta > Hymenoptera > Cynipidae > Synergus > Synergus umbraculus. The sequence goes on from UCOK01016256.1 coordinate 2,826, forward strand.
TTTATCATTACTTACAATCTTGCATATATTAAATAAAGAATACATTTGTATCTATTAAAAGCTATATATTCTACTATATACAGATTTCTAAATTCTTACATGCTATTTAAAAAAATTCGTAAACAAAATTTCTGTTATCAGTAATATGTAAATATTCAGTGAATGCTATTCGCTTCTATTTTATTACATCGTTCTAATATCAATTTTTTTCTCATTTCTGGATTCTGCATAGCCTGAATTTCTTCCAGTGTTTTTCCATTAGTTTCCGAAGTGATTAAAAATGAAAGTACAGATCCAAAAATTGCTACAAAAGAAAAGAACCAAAAAGCTGTATAAACGCCAGCCGCATTGCTTATCGCATAATATCCTAATGTCGTCACAAACGAGCAAACTGAACCAAACATCATTCCACCAGCAACTGCAATACCTTTCACATTAATTGAGAAAATCTCTCCTTGTATGACGTATGGCACAACATCAATGCCTAAATAGTACACTATTTCAAATAAAATAAGTCCTGCTAGAGGTAACCACGTTATTGATGAAATATCTGCACGAATGTAGAATTTTAAATAAAAAAATAATCCTACAATTGATAAAAAGAATGCACCTAATATTCCAGAGATCAAAAAAATAAGTCTCTTGCTAACTCGGTCTATGATTCCACAAGATATACAAGAAACAGTAAATCGAACTGCTGCAAGAATTAATACTGATATTTTTGGTTGAATAGATGATCCGCTGACTGTAAAAATTTCTTCTGTATAACTAACAATTGCAGCTTTTCCTGACATCAACTGCGTTAGTTTCAAGCATATAATAATTAAAATACCTTTTCGATTAAAGCTTTTCATGAAAAGTTCTTTAAAATTATTTTTCTTTAAATTTCGATTTACTTCTATGTCCAATTTCATTTCTCTGATATTTTGAAAAAGAACCTGGGGGTTCGCTATACCCCGCAACTTCATTAAACTATTTATTGCATTTTCATTTTTCCCTGTCATCAAGAAAAAGTACGGACTTTCTGGCATAAATGAAAATGTCATGAGCGAAAGTAGTGGTATTATAAGACATGATAAAGTTAACACTTTGTATGATAACGAAGAGCCTACTGCCGTTAATAAAAACATTACAATAGCAGATAATACTCGCATTATACTAACTAAAGTACCTCTCACATTTTTTTCTGATATTTCGGATAAATATATTACTAGTGGAGCATAGGCCCAACCTTGACCAACTCCAGCAATTAATCTCGCAATTAATAGGTATATATAGTTTTCTGCGAAAATAATGAAAATCCAAGCAATCAGAGATAGCAGAGCAGATAGTAGCAAACTGAATTTTCGACCAATTCGATCGACAAGGAAAATAATTATTAGCGAACCAAGTAGATCGCCCAGATTGAATATTGAAATTATCCAGGCTCCTTGTTCATCAGAGACGGAAAATTTTGATTTGTTACTTTTCAAGTAGGGAAGTGCAGGTGATACCCATGAATAATTTGTTACGCTTGCTGCTGCCACGAGAGAACCTAAGATCGATAGACAATCGTTAATTAGATATTTTTTTTATTTTCGGAAATTATTAATTTAGCAGATCGTAAAGATTATGAATTATCAAAATCGCTATTTTTGAGCTCTCCACTGAAACCAAAACTCACCACTAATTCCAGCTATAAATTGCATTCTGTGATTTTCTTTTTCAGGATAAATAACTTCATCGTCAAACGTCTCTTCAAATGTATCACTTTCACAAGGATGTTCATAAATTCTTTTTTGCGTCAGAAAATTTTTCATCCCCACAACTTCAGAATATTTCCACTAAAAATAATGCAAATGAAAACATGTAATAAAAGCCATCCGATTTATATGGTTGCTGGCAGATAAAACTATAAAATCATATCAAAAGCGAAAGAATATTTAATTTAATCTTCTGTGGAAATCTTTATACATAAAACTGACAAGTGAATTAAATACTGAGAAACGATTCACACTTACCATTTTCACTAATTGCAATAACTTTAATATCTGATGATCAATAATAATACCACTATCTGTTATACACATTAATAATCAAAGTACAATTTCCTCTATTCCGAAGCACAATATGTGATTTTCAAAGCTCTTATCTTCAATGTCGTATATCAATAATTTCGCAAAAACTATTGTCTACATTATTATCTATTATTATCGACGATATTTACAATTTTTGTGAAAAAGATATAAAACAACAAACCTACTTTAGAATCACTGAGATTGTATATTTAATATTAGATACAAAATTTCAATAATTTGTCAGACCCTTTCTAAACGAAAATTTTAGTTTTACGTTCTATTTCTAGCTTCTTCTTTGTTTCCGGATTCTGCATTGCCTGAATTTCCTCCAATGTCTTTCCCTTAGTTTCAGGCATAATCCAAAATGTGAATAAAGATCCAAATAATACTGCAATTGCAAAAAACCAAAAGCTTGTATAAACACCAGCAGCATTACTTAAAGCATTATAGCTGCTTGAAGTTCCAAAGGCTAAAGCTGATCCCACAACCATCCCACAAGCAACTGCATTTCCCTTCACATTTACTGAGAAAAGTTCTCCTTGAACAATATAGGGAATAGTACCAATTCCTAACAGATACACTACTTGAAACACAACCAATGCCACAAGAGGTAGCCAATTAATAAACGAGACGTCTGTCTGAAGCTGCAAATCCATAAAGAAAAAGAGACCAACGCTTCCTAAACAAATCGAGGATATTAATCCAGTAGACAAAAAGAGGTCTCTTCTATTAAATCTATCTATCACTAAATTAGTCGCTAATGCAGCTAGAACCGAGATTCCATTAAGGATCATAACTTGAAATTCAGGTTTTATGGAAGGACTACTGTAACTAAAAATATTCTGAGCGTATGAAGAAATGGCAACTATCCCTGAGAGGAATTGAGTCAACTTCATGCAGAACATAATCAGCAAGCCTTTCCGATTATAGTTTTTACTAATTAGCTCCCAGAAGGAAGATTTTTTTAGCTTTTGATCCTCTTCTATTGTCAGTCTCATCTCCCTGATCTCTGAATCCAACTTTTCTGGATCACTAATTCCTCTCAACTTCATCAAACACTTTAATGCTTCATTATTTCGACCTTTCATTAGGTAAAAGTAAGGTGTCTCTGGTAGAAATGGGAATATCAGTACAAAAATAATTGGTAGAGAGACAGATGTCAAGTTCAAGGTCTCATATGATGTGAAAGCTGCAATTGATGTAAAGATGAAAACGCTCACTGTGAGGGATAAATGTATCATGTTAACCAGAATACCTCTGATATTCTTTTCCGAAATTTCTGTTAGGTATATCACCAGAGAGTTATTGGTGCTACCTTCACCTACTCCGGCGACAAATCTTGCTATATAGAGGTATATGTAGTTTTTTGCGAAAATTATTAGGATCCATCCTATCAATCCTGGTAGGGTGAAGAGTAGTAAAGTGTACTTGCGACCTATGCGATCGATGAATAATGGATTTATTAGGCCACCAATAAGGTCTCCAAGAAAAAAGAGGGACACGATCCAATCAGCCTGTGTCGTCGTTACAAGAAAGCTGGCATTTTTTTCGGTTAAATGTGGTATAGCTGGTGATGCCCATGCTGTGTACGCTCCCCACACTGACATCGAGATGCAAGCTGACAATTTAAAAATATAAGATATTAGACATTTTGGTTTATGATATATTAAATTTTTTGTATAACGTATTATTATAATTTATACGTTAAAAGCATAAGTTTCTTGACACACAACTTACCACAAAAGCCAGCGAGATATTGCATCCATGAACTTCCTTCATTTTTTCGCTTCTTTTTTACCTCCTGTTCTTCATTTCTTTCCACTTCTTGATTGAAATTGCAGCACATTTTAGTAGTCTCTGATGATACTAAGTTAATCAATAATTATTTTAGTTTTTGGGAAAATATTCTTGGGAGAAATCTGAGGTACACATTGCCAAGTTAAATTATCGTGTAATTTTTTTCACAGCACAAATATTACTTGTCGACATTCTTGCTTAATCATTTCACTAAGAATGATAATGAATTTAATCTTTATATGAACTGAATTTGATAATATCGGATAATCATATCTTTAAATAGAGGAGAGTCATGTGTCTTTCATTCACAAAAAAGGAAGAACAAAAAATCTAGTTCTAATATTTGTTAAATCAAATTAAGAGATTGAATTCTCAGACTAGAACGTGAACCCAGACCGTTAATTTATAGGGTTTTTGATCAAATAAATCAAGAAAAAATATTGCAAAAACATGAACTACATATATTTGTCAATCCTTTATAATCTAGAATGTATAATGCCAGTAAATAACTAGGTACGTATAATCTATAATGATAAGTAGAATCCATATAAATATAATATAAATATAAACTGTTTATCCATACATAATCCTTACAGCTTTAGGATACACAATGTTTAGTTTAGAATTTATTTTTTTTCAATGATTGTTAATAAATCTCGGTACGGACAACAATGTCGTAAAATTTATAATCGCAGCCATTCCCGATAAAGGATATATTTTAATACTATAAAATAACGAACAATTATTTTGATTCTACGAATTTTCCCATTTGAAAACGTTTATACTTTAATAATTTTTCATGACATTAACTTTCCTTATACAAATATATGCTTTCAAGAATGAATAAATTCCAAAACGAAGTTTTAAATCTTTTGATTTATTCAAGATGTATTAACACAACTCTTATATACAATAGTCTCTATGAAAAGACTTAACGTCGTATACTTGATAGAATTTTTTTTAAATTTTCATATTCTAAAAACACGTCGCGATTGCAATCAATTGCAAAAGATAGCCTTTTTCCAAACTACGGCTATTTTTCTTGCACGGTTCCAGTGTTCTCAAATCGAATTTACAGATAGGTTTTGAATATTGACCCATAAAGGCAAAGAGGCGACTAAATACTATATATAGTAGTATTTCTGATCGGGAAAGTACATCAGATGAAAAATGTGCGTGAAGGCAACGACGCGGCGTTTCGATACCTCTCTTAATTATATTTTCAAGGCACTGCAGTTCTTTGAATATTAGGATGAATGTATACAGGTATCAAAAATTAAGGCATCAACCTTTACAAAATCATATTTTTTTAGATGGAGCTTCAAAAAAGAAATTTGAGACAAGATTTTTCAAGTGATATTATTCTTAAACCAAATATCAATGTGTGATTTATTTTTAATTAATTTTATATTATTTAAATATACTTGCTTGAAATAAATTTTAGTTTCTCTATAAATCTTTTCTTCAATAAATAGCAAATGTTGGCATTTGTAAATAACTCATTTTTGTACAAAGGTGGAAATCAGATCATTCCGTAGACACGAGAGGCACTCTGATTGTATAAAATTTTAAAACAGTTTTTAAAGATAAAATTCTTACATCAGTAATCCAGTCTTTTAGAAAACCTATCACCACTTACAAAACTACATTGTTTTAAAAAAAACATTATTTGACATAAAGCGGAGGGTCAACATCTTTTATGAAAGTCGTTCAATCATACGTATATTTAATTTTTCCATTACCTGGATTCTGTTAGCCTCATGTATAATGCAGCAAAATACTTTACTTATATCCTCATAGCTTGCTAAAATAGAATGGAAGAATACAAATAAACGTGTACTTTATTTCAAAAGCGCGGTCAACCACTATTTCTGTTACATCACACTTTATTCTGGGATAAATATATATTATTGCGCGTAAAAACTAAATCACAAAATCTCGCTTGTCTGTTTGCAGGGTCAGATTTTTTTACTGGACATTTTATTAAAGGGATTTTAAAGTCTTCTCAATATGTCGCAATGTAGTTTCGGGTACTGATTCGACGAGCGCTTTTCGAAATCCTTCGCAGCGCGAAAGTCGTCGAAAAATTTCTTTTGCATGATTTCTAAAACGTAAAAGAGTCAAATATTTTGTCACATGCCAAAATCTTCTATATTTTAATTATGGATTTTTAATTAATTTCGAGAGACTTACCTCGCGTTTAAATTTCCATCAATAAGAAACTTAGCACCAGTACCGAGTAATTTGTCTCTAGCATCTCGAGGTAGCATCATGACATGATCAGGACCAACGCGATCAACAATTCCAGATAAAAGTCTTGCTGTGGCAGCTCTAACAATTGCGTTTTGATGCCTGTAAATAAGTATATAATTGAAAAAATATATATTTTTTACCATTTCGCTATTTGGTAGTATATTATAAATTAAAATTCATAAAGAAAAGTAACTTACGTAGCACCACGATTTACAATAATTCCAATAGTTCGATGCGGTGGAAGATATTCTATCATGCGATCTAATGCAGCGTTACTATCAGCACGAAGGAATCTGTTTGTATCCGCTGTTCGGATAAGTAATGGTCCAGCCAAATCGTCCAGATCCTGCAGAGTAAAAAAACATTTTTAATTTAAGACTCTGTAAGTTAATTAATTCTGCGTGGAAATCTAAGTAGATTTCCTTAATAAACTTGAGGTTTTTTTAGGATGTATCGAAATATTCAAATAGCTTTTCAAGTTACTTGATCTATTCCTCGTATGTGTAAGCCAAAGATATCTGCAGCTGCCAAGCATGCCGCCCTCGAAACTTGCGATCTCAAATTTCTGACGTGTCTTCCTAACAGTCGCACTATCATCCCCGGAGTGCAAGAATCTAATTGTTCTGGTGTCTGCTTTGCAATCAGAGATAAAGTCTGAAGCCCTTTCGTTATGACTTCCCTGAAAAGAAACAATTTTTTTGTTTTCCTTCTTACAATTTCAAATCATTCAAAAGCCAATCAGGTTTTTCAGAGTTTCATGATTTTAATTTTCTGTAAAGTGATAATAAATAAAACCACTTTTACCAGTCTTTGCTTTCAAGCTGAGCAAAACATTGTTGTACATTTGATTTTGTTCTTTCCTTCTCAGAGTTTCGATTGACTGACATTGGGTTGACTCTTGCAATATTTCCACGTGGTTTCAGTTTATTTTTTGTAGTTTTCTTTAATGAATCCAGTGGATTCCTCAATGGTGCAGCCTTAAAACATATTAATTTAGAAATTCGAAAATACTTAAAATATGATAATTAGAAGACATAGAATAGAAAGAGCATAAAATTACATTGATTTGCATACCTCAAAGGGGGGATCAGCATCGACATTGTTTTCACTTTCGCTGCTTTCTACAGGTTCTTCAGATCCTGTTGATGGGGATGAAAAATTGTCATGTTTTTCAGACAATGTATCCGATATAAAACGTTGCGGGATGGATGACTTTGGAGACTGAAGATTGAACGTAAATAAATTAAATTATGTAATTTAAATAATATAAATCAGTTTTAATAATAATTTTAATAATGTTCCTTACTAAGTCTATATTTTCTGCGCTGTATAAAGTGACATTCGAATCAACGATTCTTGCTGCATTATCGGTTTCCGAGATTTCAGGAGTACGAGATCGAGAAGTTGCGAGAATAGCGCTTGAGTTAGAATTTTCAATACGGGAATTCCGGAAATCTAAACTCTCAAAGGATCCAATTTTAAAAGGATAATTGGCAGGAATTTCTTCACCGTCATCGCTGTCATCGGCTCTTGAGCCCCACTGAAGTGAAATAACCACGAAAATATTATAAATAAATATAAAAAGTATTAAAAGACGCAGAGACTTTACATACCTTTTTCTTTGGACTGCGAATTCGTTCTAATGACGGCGCAGAATTTCTACTCAGAAACGAGTTGTTTGTGAATGGTTGGTTTGAGAAAATCGTGTCTGTCTTCTTGGAACTAGATTTTTTGTTCAAAGAAGGAATAGAACGAGCTTCGTTTAATTCTCTTAATGATTGACTAGGTGGAAGAGAGATGTTGCTCAATACCGATGTCCGTACAGTTAAGGCACTTTCTACAGACAGAATCGAAGAAGCTGATTTTGTGCGCACCATATTATTTCTAGGTATAATTTCTTCTTCAGATGTATTTTCACTTTCATTAACGATCCTGTTTCCACTATCAAACTCGATTATTGACTTCTTTCGTCTTTCTAATGTAGCCTCGTCGTCTTCTATACGTAATTCTTTATCAGTATCATCATCAATATTAATGTCAACTATTTTCATGTGCAAAGATGATTGCTTATTAGGAACCTAAAAGTTTTATAAATCGTATTTGTCATTAATCAAAGAAAAATTGAGTCAACTGCAAACATATTTTCAATTACTTACGATGAAAGAATCAAAAGAATTTCTTCTACTTGGATTCGTTTGTTCCGTAATAACATCAAACGCTTTATTTTCGGCTTGAATCTGCGGTGAAGATGCAGGACTGTTCCTGTTGCTGCTACTAGTTGTTGTATCACTTTGATCGTGGTGAATATTTTGCACATCTTCATGGAGTTTTTGTCCAACCGAGAAATTCGACACTGAACTGCTTGCGCTGTTCGCTCGTGTACGATTTCGTACTTTGAAGAAAAAAAGAAACGTAATTTAAGTGAGCAGAATATTTATAAAGTATTAAAAACTTGTATGCTATTGATTTGCCATAAAAGCACATTATATGAGAGTTTCAAGAAGAATAGAAGATTAGGAATTAGCATGAGCGTAGGGATAAAGTTGGATTAATTATTTCTTCTTATTTACATATACTTATATATACACATATATGAAGATTCAAAATGACTCAATTGAATAGTAACTATCATTTACTTCTATCAGACTATAACTTCAATCCAATCTACTGACAAATCGAAAGCTTGTGAAAATACGCTATACTTGACCAGCTTGAAATATTGATTATTTCAGGCACGTAAGCTCAACTTTGATCGTTTCTCTCCCTCTTGCTCTCGCTCTTTCTCTTTCTATGTATATTGTACTCTAACGCTAAGGTGAAGAACCTCATGTTCTACTTCGTAAACTCTTTCGATTTTTGTTCATTAAATACCTTCACAAATATTCTGCGGTCAGCTATTTTTAGTCACTTAAAATTCATCAATTTTACCAAAAAAGTATATAAAAAAAGTATAGAAAGAATTCTTAGTTTCAGAAAGCATATTTTATTTCCATGTTACCTTGATTTTGAATTTGAGTCTCTTCCTCTTGATTATCTTCTGGATAGATGATAGTTTGTGATGAAAATCTACGTATATCTATGTCATTATAGTCTTCTTCACCCACCACCGTCTTATCTCTGCAAAAATGAAACAGTATTCATATATTAATATTAAATTAATTTTTTAAAAGTAATCTCGACTTATATCTTATATGTGAAATTTGATATGTAAAAATAAATGAGTTGATGAATATTTTGACAATTTATTTTCCGAAGTGTTCAATGTTTTGAAAGAAGGTTTCAGATTGTGAAACATACATGGAGTCAGAACTGCGATTTAAGCTCAATGCAATAACTGGTGTGACAGTTTCCACCTGGCTGGCAATTCCTATAGAGGAAATATGATCATCATTTTCATTCCCAATCCCAATAGCTTTTCTGCACCGGAAGGCACACGAACAACACTGCAGGACACTTTCAGTAAACTTCCCTCCACTCACGGTTATTCGACTTTTCGTCTCATTTTCAAGGACTTTTGTGTCCTCTTTGGCCTCAGAAGGCCACGCGCAATATTTAAAAATCATTTTCCACCGACTAGTTGCTCAAATCTAATGTTATCGATTCAATATACATAACTATGTTTTATTAATAATATATACGTATATTATAAATATTATGCCATTAAACGTATAATAAATTAATAGACTAATCGCCTATTCATATTCACATTACATTCAAATATAAAAAAGCGTGAGAGTTCATTCTACAGTAGAAACATTCCTTAATGACCAGACATCTTGCAAGTAGAAAAGCCTGCGCGTTACGAATTATTACGGAAATTGTACAGAAAAGTTTTATATCAATGAACTTCACACTGAATATAGTTTTATCAAAGTTTTTTTTATTTATAAATCATAAATATTTTCAATATTGTGCCTCTTACTGGAAATTCATTATAAGAATAATATTGGTTTTTTAATTGATTTTTAATTTGAGAACATTGCTGATGCATAAAAATGGACTGATTAGATCCAATTATCTTGAGTTCAATTATTTAAAGAGAGAAATTTACTCTTCAGCATTTGTCATAAGCTTTTTCTCAAAATAATTTTATTTTAATCCTATGAAACCTTGCAGAGTTTTATTACTTAACACGCATAATGGTTGGCATAGCATTAATTCATATGAAAATCAACCGACATGTTCACGACACAACCGCACGCACAACTGCCCGGCGCCCGCATGGAACGACGGGCGTCGCGACGCTGACCGCTCCATCCCTTCCCATTCTGAAATCTATATATATACGTCTGTATAAGTGTATATGCATTGTATAAAACGCTACGTTCGGTTTAGTACCCTTATCGTTTAAAGAAGATATTTATCAAAGATATGCCTAGGTCTACTGAAAAAAAAAATAATTATAAGAATATTAGAATATTATTCCCTTAGAGGGGTCTTTTTACGAGTAGAAGTATATAAATATATATAGCTCCCTGTATTACTTTTTTCAAGTTCCTAAAAAAGTCATAAAATTTGATAAAGTTACCCTATCCCTGAAGAGCTCTATATCTGCTTATACAAATTCATTATACAGGTTCCCGTATATTTAAAACAAAATTTTATTCATACACGTTAAAATGCTATAATCATGTGCACTAAGTTTTCTGCGCATACTGCTTTTAATCTCTACTTGTTCTTTTCAAAGTAATAACATATATAATTAAGGATTATTTAAATCACTAACACTTCATTGGTTTAATTTGTTAAACATTGTTACTTTAACTGTGTTAATGATTTTTCAAGGATTAGATTCATTCTAAGATATTATAGGTACACATTGGAAAATTTGTTGAACCATTTTGAAAAGTTGACACAAGTAAAAATATAATACCTTTATCGAACGCTCCACTTTCCTCGAAAAACAAGGATAATCGATTACAGTATAGCGGGAAACCCTCTTTGTTATTACTCAGTCCTTTTATTATTATCCTTTATCGATCAGTCCATTCTTTATTCTCACATTAATCAGATTAACAGAAAATTACCATATCACCATTTTTCATTTCTTCGTCAGAGGATTAGAAATCTTTTAAAATCGTGAAACTTATTTTACATTTTTAGTAGTAAAAGCTATTGATTCATATAATTCGAATTCGAACATGAAATAATTTTACCTATAAAACCTATTTACCTATAAAAACCACCGATGACCTTAATTCATGTGAAATTGACAGGCAATAATGACTTTTACATTTTCGCTTTCAAAAGACTATTGTTACTTGAATGCAAAAGATTTATTTATTAAAGCTATTTTAGATTAACGGTGTACATATATAGTATACGATAGATGATTAAACCTAGAGTCTAAACTCAATAAATATTAACTATCCGAATCGTTTCAAGGAAAAATTCTTTTAGTCACGAGCTTTAATGAAAAGAGTTCTAAGAACCTATTGCGGCTGACGCAGGTATTTTTCCTACTGATTTTATCATAATAAGCTCTTTTAAAGCTTACAAGACCAATCTCAGAGTTGTTTTCTGTTTTTTTATCTCAAGGGTAAAATTATTATAATACTTTAAATTGTAAATGTTGAAAAAAACTTCCTATCCTATGCGAATTGAAATCTTTCTTTTCACTTCAGATTGAATCGAATTCATTCGGATAGAATTCCTTATTTTTCAAAAATTCGCTCGGATTCAGACTCAAAGTTTCGGATAGAATAATTTCTAACCGAAAGTTAAGCCAGGACTCAACCTATATTATTTATTTATAAAAGCATTATGATGAATCACTTGCTAATGCTAATTACTAATTTTAAATTTCAGTTTTGGCCATGCGTGTAGAAATTCAAATGAGAATTTATTTAACTTGAAACCAGGTGGCCAGAAGTTCAATTATAGTGGTATTTATGTTTTTTTTAGTGATTCAATCGATAATGATTGGACGAAAACTGAAGAATCACCTACATTCACCTTTTCGTGTTCGGAACCTAAATAATTCAATGGAAAAAGGAGCTTCCGATAATAGTCTCGATACTCAGCTTAACTCGCCGTAAATTTTGTATATTGTACAACCGCAAGTTCCTAAGTTTCTTCAGTTATTTTAATTATTATTAATAATTATTAATAATGATTTAATAATCGTACCTGTTGTATATAGAATTGTAGATATTGCTGCCATGTTCAAATAAAGATCGTGGATGTACCTTATCTTTATTAAGAAATCTGTTTTCAGTCTGAATTTCTCTCTTCTCTTTTTCGACGTCTGTTTGAGATGAAATTACATTCGACCTTGGTTCAGTTTTCGCCTAAATATTAAATCATCATTATAAAGATGAATCTGAGACAATATATGTTTGTTCATTTTTTAAATATTTAGTCATTATTGTTCTTAACTTACTTGTTTTGACAAATTGTCGTTTCTAGAAAATGTATTTTTATTGTACGAACTAGATCTTCTCTGTAACTTTTGGGATGAATTTTCTTCCAGGTATTGTAATTTTTGTTGATAAATTGAAGAATACCTGAATTGGAAGTGTTAGTATTACTTTTTTGAACGTACTATTCTTAATAGTGTGCAGACAATAAAGAAAATTTAACAATTTGATATTTACGTGTCTCGAACAGGTGGTTGTTGATGCGACGCTGATTTTAAAACTGTTCTGGGTAATTTTGTGGTTTCCTGTGTAACGGCTGGGATTTTTTCGATATCGGCTGAGGGATTGTAACTATTTTTTTGAGCATCTGTTTTATGTTTCTCTGGTAAGGAGTTCTTCTGCTTACTTATGTTATTTTTTGGCTAAAAGAACAAATTAATTATTACATTTAGTACATTGCATTGTTATTGGATCTAGTAAGCGAAAATTATTTAAATGCTTCACCTTTATATGGCTTCCCATAGTCGGATTTACTTGAGAAGGCAATAAGTAGTTGCTAGAGTTTGGATTAAAAGAATAATTTACTGTATAACTTGATAACGGTTGAGCTTGAACCTGAATTGTGTTCGTTGCTATTAAGTGCTTCCGCTGCTGATAAAGATTTCCAATTCTATTCAAACAAAGTTTATAGGTCAAATAATTGCATGTTCACACATATTCGGTTTTATATTGATTGTTACCTTTTGCTTTCGTTTTCATTCAATTGCTTTCCAGAACTGCGACCAGAAGCTTTGAAAGGTTTTTCATTATTCATATTGGAAAGCGAATTCTCGTGAATTTGAATTATTTGTTCAGCCCTACTTTTTCGTTTATGTATGCCATAAGTTTCCTTCATGTCACTTCCTCGGAAATTCAAAATGGGTATTCTTGACTCTCCGTTTGAGTTTATAGGTTCCGGTGGAGGGGCACTGCTCATACGCACCTATCAAAATTTGGCGATAATTAATTTTTTTAAACAATTGTTAAGGCATGGTCTGTTTTTCAATTTAGGAGCAGTTATCTGTAAATAATTAAATGTTATCTTTAAAATAACCTTTTCTCCATAGGCGTCATCGATTTTTGCTATATAATCCTTTGATTTGAATTCAATTCCATGAGAATCTAAATCTCCTAGACTCTCAGTATTCGAAAATTTATCCTCCAATGCTTCATTAATTTTACCAGGTGCTGAGCAAAGCTCTCGAAGTTTGGTTTCCAATCTTTGATCAGAATCAAATGTTCTTACTGAAAAAATGATTTTACTTTTTAGTAATTTCTAAAAGAAACAATGATTTTAAATTACTTGTGTCACGTTGGTTATAGATATATTTTAGACACATGTCATTACATATTTATTTAATGTCAAATATAAGAACTTAATGATGAAAATTACCACTGCTTCCGTTGGCTAGTTCGCTAGCTTTATTTTCTTCATTGTTTTGAATCTTTTTCGGTAATCCGCAGTCATTCTAAAACAGGAAAGAAATAGTTTTTTGACTTGTAACCTGTAAAACTTAAATATGCTATGACACTAACCTTTAAGAAATTCAAACTTCAGAATTACAGTACTAATCATTTAAAATTGAACTTGTTTAATTTCAAAACTTTCAAATGGAAAAATTTGAACTCAATATCAAAATTAAATAAATTCAATTGCTGAGAATATTTTCAACCATTTAAAGATCTACCCATTTTAAATATTTAATTTTTAATGTATATATGTAGAACATTTTCAGATTTATATTCGTCAACTGATAAAGCTTCCAATTTAAAATAACTTGAAGGATTAAATTCAAGTTTACTGAATTTCAAACGTTTTGAATTTTAAACCGGACAATTCAAACGTTTCAATTTAGAATTTGCTTATTTCAAAAAGTACCTTTCGCCAGGATCCTGGAAAGTATTCATTTTTGTCAATTAGCCCCGTGCCAACTGCAAGAATATTTGAACTATCTGCCCATCGCTTATCTTTATTTTTTGCGTTTTCATTCCTGACAAAAAAGGATACAAAAATACAATATATATTCAAGTCCCAATTTATCAAAATAGTGTGCATTTTAAAATCAAAAAATCACCTTTTAATACGATCATTTTCCATTTTTGATGTTGCAATTATTTGACCTCTTGTTCTACCTGTTCCTGGTGACACAGATCCGCTACCAGCCACAATCCAATCCACATCAGGTCCTGAAAAATTTCACATTAAGTTTTAGAAGTTCCATTAAATTTCATATTAACGGGATAAAAAGTAGAGAATTTACAAATTTACCTGTTGTAATTTGCGCAGTGGGTGAAATCTGTAATCCGTAAACCACAAGACCGTCAGCTGAAACCATAGGCAATGATTTTCTTGCAAGGCGAGCCCTAATGGCCGCAATCATCGCAGCTCCATCATGACGATCTTTGGCTGCTTGCTTCCCGGCTTTTAAAATATCCTAGAATAAACTCAAATATTTTTAAAATGCTCTGTTATATCACATATTTACAAGTTACATTACATGTTTAAAAATCTCGTTACCTCTGCTTCATAAATCTGAGCTAACACTGCCAAAGTGTCTAAAGCAGCTTGTCGAACTCTTCTACGTCTATCACCAACCATATTTACAACTTTGCTTGAAAGAGTCTTCACCTTGAACTCTGTGCTCGGGAACGTTACCAGAGAGAAAATTAACAATTGCAACGTATTCTCCCTCGTCTGAAAAATTTCCCATTACATTAATGAATATTAAATTATTTCAAGAATCAGAATTCAAAACACTGCTGCCAATCAATATGAAATATACCTTTGCATTTCTCGCGCCGATACATTGAGGTTGCATTAATTGTTCCAAAAAAAGAGCAGGTCTTAGTCTGAGCATTGCAATTCTAGCAAGTTGAGCAGCATTGGGGCCACCTTGTCGAGCCAACCCCCAAGCAATTAATGACAGTCTTCGTTTGAGCGCATCTTCAGAAACTCCTGTCAGAACTACCTGCAAATTTTAAAAAACATATTAGCTAATTATTGGCAACTGCTTAGATATTAAAAATTCTATTATATGTATATAATCAAATAATTACTCGAGCAACTCCAAGGCCTGCTGCAGCTACTCTGCAGCTTCGTTCACCACCCAGAACAGCATGAAGAAGAGATCCTAATCGTGATTCAATAGCATTCAGTGCGCTTGATGTCCTTAAAACTGATGCTATCCGTTCCAAAGCTCGAACTCTCGCTCGCCAATCGTCCTGAAAAATGATGAAAAATATTGACCATTAAAGGGAGTTATAGGAGAACTTGTATCACACCCGGAAATATCGGCACCCCCTAAACGGGGGTTTGAGCATTAAATAGTGTTTGGTCTGCTTATATTTTCCTTCATGTTGCAAGCGAATGAATCACAAGGGGAATCGAGCGGCGGGGGGGTAGACATGTAAATTGTGATAATGTCCTTAACTCCTTACAGATTTGCATGTACGTATATAGTATACTACCTACAAACCGTATTTTACTGATTTCTAGGCGCACGCAACACGTGCCTGATTATTTTCTTGCAGATTGCCTAACAGTCATATACTAGAGGTTCTATAGTTCATATTAGAGTACTGTACCCTCGTGTCTAACTAGTATATATACTGAACTGCATAATTCCATAATGAGAATCCCGAAGAAATTTCCTATGAGTTTCCATCCTTGAAACGTTTGTTGACGTTTTTACTGACTTGTTAGCATGCTACGAGTTGAAACTATGTTTAATTTATGAGAAAGGGATTGGAAGAACCTGCTTTTGATTTTGTGTGTACAATATCTTGCATATTTTAAGATAACAAATTTTTCATAACATTAAACACCAAGCATATTAAACTTCAAGCAATAGTAATAAAAGTTATGTTAATGTGAGTCTGTATATTATAAACTATGTAAATAATAAAAACGGAACTGATTGTTCAAGCTCCAGAGGCAATAAATAGAATTTATGAGTAAGACTTATCTTGTAATAAATCTTTCCATATTTTGTAATAGAATGTTGGTTTTAGATTGCATATATACGAGTGAAATAAAAAAAAAAATTTCACTACAAGAATATTCGAATAAAAATCGTTTGTACTTCGTAGAAAATATGAAATTAATTATTTCAACTCTCTTTGCCTTTGTGCTCTTCGATAATTCTTTAAGTAAGTACTATTAGTGTAAATAATACATAATTCATCGATTTAAAAAGTTTATTAATTTATTTATAAATGAAATCATCTTCCGAAATTTAAAATCACTGTCGATCCTTTTACAGAATTATCTGCAGGAAGTTTAATTGGAACTATCGAGAGAGACGTTGAAAATGGCGTAAAAGTAATACCTAAGGGTGAGTTCAATAATTATTTTATTTGATATTATAAAATTAAAATATTATATAATACGAAATCCAGCTATTGTCATTTCCTTTTAATAGTTGTCAAAGATTCGGCACCAATAGTGGGTCAACTGCCTTTCTGTAAGTTCATTGCATTTTTTCTCTTAATTTTATTCATTGGCTCCAAATTAATATTGATTAATAATATTAATAATAACACATGTTCCAGTCGGTCCTGCAGCTAGACTAGGTCAAGTAATAGGTACTGATATGAAACAAGCATTTCGTAATCATAAGCAAGTGCCACTACCTAGTGCTGCAAGAAGGGGTTATCGTCCTAGAGTGGGAGGATACCAACAATTTCATCCTAGAGCAGGAGGATTCCAAGGAGGCTTTAATCCTAGAGCAGGAGAATTCCATGGGGGATTGAATCCTAGAGTAGAAGGATTCGCTGGAGGCGTTAATCCCAGAAGAGAAGGATTCGTTCCAGGTGTTAATCCTAATAGAAGACAAGGAATCGCTGAAAACGTTAATACTAGAGTAGGACAACTCCCTACAAACAATCCATCGAGGGCAGGTTCTGGAGAATATCAACGTTTAGGAAGAGTAGGAGAAATAGCATCTCAACAAGGAATGTATTCTAATGTTGGTTACCCCCAATATAATAACAACTAACTGTTTGCCATCCAGAAGTATTTTTTTAAATGAATAAATTCATGGACAATTTTATTGATCTACCCTAGAATGGATGCGTTTATTATAGTGAATCGTTTCCTGTAATTTTGTGTGTGAATTATTATATTTTTATTTATTGCAAAAAGAAGAGCTAAAATTTATAATTCTAACATTATCTAAAGCTTCGTGAAGTCTCTTTTATCAGTCTGAATAATTTCGCACACATTATGATATCAAGCTGTAATTGCTTGTATGACGCAAGTAAACTGTTTTTCCTAACGAAGTTTCGAGACATTGTTTGATTGAGAATATTTGTTTTACCTTGATAAATATAACAATAAGTTTCCAGAATATTACAAAACATGAAAACGTTCAGAAAGTTATATGCTTAATTTCCATATTTTGTTCTTGAAATTTTGAAATTCTAGAAATTTAAAATATATATAGAGAAAACAGAAATGTTGATATCAAGCGAACAAGATTGTTCACTTTTTCAAACTGTCGAATATAAGTTTTAAACAACTGTGGATTATTTTCACTTTGAAAATATTCATTTTATGGAACCACATGAAAGTATTATCCGAAATAACTTTACAATTTTAATTGTGGAAAATTTTATGACTACAACTCGTATTACTATTAAAGTTATTTATCTAAAGTCATAAAATTTAAAGTTTCTGCGATAGTGTTTACAAATTCTGTATACATTATTTTAAAAGTAAATAATTTTATAAGATTGCCTGACCTTGTTGGATCTGATCAAAAAATCGGTTTCAATTCAGTCAATCGTTCCCAATCGAGTCCTATCTGTTTTTTTTTAGAAATATATAACCATTGTCAAGGCAAGATCAATATTATTTCGACAGTCGAGAAGAAATATTGATCTCCTTTTTGTCTTATCAAATGCCACTCAAATGTATTACTACTTTTGAAGTCTATATTCTACGTTAATTCTAGTGTCACGCCACAAGGTCCCGAGAAAATGAATAAGAATGTATTGAGTATTCGTCAACCTTGAATACGTATAAAAACTAGGCTCATCCTATGATTTCACAGGCCTTCATGAATAAATAGTTCCAACTTGGTAGGTCAAGCGCACATAAACTTTTGCTGTTAAGCTTTATTCTTTATTATTACAGACAACTGAGTTAATAAAGAAAGATAAGTAATGTAAATTATGTACTAAATTAGAATATGATCTGTGTTTACTATGAAAAAACTTTGATTGCTCTAAAAGAAACAAGTGGAAAACAGATCAAGATTTCATTCATAACTGAAAATTTCATTTATAACTCAAGATTTCATTAGTTTATATATTTGAAGAGCAATGCGCTTTGCCTAGTTTGTTGGGGATTTGTAAAAGATAGATCAATGGCCTCTCAAGGTGAAGTTGAGACTGTATTATCACACAAAACCAGTCTGTGCTGAGCCACCTAAACCTTCGCAACGCAGTGATCAAAAAGTAGATATGTTAGAAAACCATAATTTTCTATATGTGTTCTTAAGGGGCGATAAATCAATTAATAATTTTCCAAATTAAATTATATTATATTCAAAATGTCACGGAATTATAAGCGATTATTGACACGAGTTATTTATCTTGGTATTGTATTTGGATTCGTCTACACAGTTACAAAGTTTTTTCTGTTCGAATTCGAAGATAAAAGACGAGAAGTTTCAGTTATTGAAAATCTTGAACAGCTAATTGTAAGTAAGTTCTTACTGCTTATCTGATCATTAATGCGAAAAGGCCTTTTAAAAATATCCTATTTATAGAATGAAGTTGAAGATGCTAATTATCAAAGAATCGCAACTGTGAAAAGAGTATGTGAAAAATATAACTTAGGTTCTTATCAAAAGGATGAAAGAGCTTCTAATTTTAAACATCCACCAGCTGCTCAATATACTGTATTTTACATAGACAGGTAAAATATAGAATTTAAAAATGAATAATTGAATACCAGATAAATGTCTATAATAACAGCGAAAGTTTCTTTGCAATTTCAGTTTACACAATATTTCCTACTGTCCAATATATAAAGCAGGAAGTACAACATGGATTTACAATTTGTGCATATTAATGGGCGTTTCCGAAGAGGAACTTTCCAGTGGAAAGCAACAAATTTCAACCATAGCGAGAAGAGTGATCCCAGAATTAGAATATCCGGAAGCAGAAGAAGTTATTTGATTGATTTATTGAAAGCCTAGCGTGGGCAATACAATATGAAATGGAAATACATTTTGATAAATTTATTATAGGCTTTACAGAAGACTGCAAAGTTGATAGTTGTACGACATCCTTTTGAACGACTGTTAAGTGCTTATCGAGACAAATTGGAAAATTCAGTAGCTGGAAGGGAACATGGGACTTTACACTTTTATGAAAAGTTTGGAAGGATAATTGTACGAAAATATCGGGGTACGATCAATGATTGAAATACGTATACATAAATAGCTTATAGCTTAGCTATTTTTAGACTTAGATAATCGTTTTGATTGAAAGCTCATAACTAAAAATATTGTCATTAATTGTATAACAGATAAAAACGTTCCACAACCTCGAGCGGATCAAGTGATAAGAAGAAATGAAACACCTGCGCCCGCAGGTATTGAACCCACGTGGCGAGAGTTCGTCGACTACTTAATTAATACTGATCTCGGTAGTTATGCTGACGATCATTGGATGCCGTATTACTTATACTGCACGCCTTGTTTGGTTAATTATAGCATTATTGCAAAGGTATAGATTTCACTGGAATTGAAATATTTGAAATTCATTTAAAAAATTTAAAACGAGACTTATAGTAAAAAACATAATTATTTCAGGTGGAAACTCTTTGGCAAGATCAAGTCTTTGCAATTCATAAGTTAGGACTAAATAAGAAGATCAAGCCACGTTGGAGGCAAAATAACAGTCAATCAAATGCCTCAAGAATTTACTTCAGTCAATTAAACAGGGAAATGGTGCATAAACTCTACGAGAAGTTTAAACTAGATTTTGAATTATTTGACTACTCTGCGCACGAATATTACAGCTATGCTACATCCCCTTTCTAAAATTTTCATCATTTTTAAACAAATACATATTTTTATAACTTCTTAATATTCATGGAATCACTAACTGAATTCTAATTTGGCAGTCGACGACTTACGAAATTTTTGTCGTAAAATCGATTGTTCTACTTTGAACCGTAACATATCACTACAATCTCGACCAAACTCTTTGTCAAGGCTTTATTTCATAATAGTACTACACCTGATATCTATGCAAATGTGATTTATTGCGTGGTGTAAGTTTTTACAAGCTACTCTACACTGAAGCTATATATACGTCAGAACACATCTAGGTTGTACTTTACAAATCCTCACTAACAATTTCGAGAAATGTTTTATATATAAAACCTCCTTTCACCTAAGTCCAAATTATTTTATAAATCTTTTATATGTTTCAATCAGTTTAAAAAAATACAATTTACCTTATTGTGCAAGTCGTTGAGAACATCTTGATCCACAAGTCCCAGTTCTTCCCAGTTTAGTTCCTTGCATTTAGAGTCATTATCCATTTCTAATATCGAACTTTCCCAAACTTTTCGCGACACTTTTTCACTGCTTGTATCCTTCGATTTATTTTCACTAGTAATTAATTCAACACCAGTCGCCAATTCCTTCTTCTCTATTAAATCATTTTTCTCAATACTTTTCGAGATCACAGTTTCTTCTGCAATATTGCCTTCATCAGATTTATATTCACTGATCGAGTCAGCAAGTTTCTTTGGAGAACCATCAGTCACTTCACCAATTTCTTCAAAACTCTTGTCTTTCGATTCTACGTCTATAATATTAGCACTATTTTCATCATTAAGATTAGATCCTGAGCAATTACCATTGTTGGTAAGATTATCAAATGGCGAGGGACTCTTTTGTGGAGATTCTTGACTCAGATTATTATGTTTGACAGGACTAGATAATTCCATAAGAATATAATTTCTTTCTTGGCGAGGGAAAACCTCAAAACTGGAAGAGCGTCTCCGGAAAGGCGATCCCCTCGATGGACTGGAATCTTTGGAATCGAAAGGTTTCAAATCCGCTTCTGTAGATTTAATATTCTCCTTCGACCCAGAATTAACTGAATTGGTTGAACCTTCTCTTGTTACCTCTGTGCTTTTTGATTCAGGAGCGTAAACATTATTTAAGTCATTGCTTGTTAAAGCAACACTTCTTCTACGTGAAGTTCTACCACGTCTCTCATCTTCGATAAATCGAGAAGCTTCCGAAATTAGTGCTTCGTTCTTCTCTGAAGAAACTGTTGCAGACAATCCACCTTCTTGAAGACTTTTTGTAAGACTAGCTTCTTCCTCAACTCGATGTTCACTTTTTGATTCAGGACAAACGTGAAAAGCTTTTGTCTCGCTTTGTTGAACATCCACTTCCGAAAGACTGTTTTCGTCTATTCGCTTCCTCATGAGAACATCGATTGAATCGCTTCGAGTTTTCTTTGGTGAACTTCTCCTTCCGGAACCTCGACGCGTTTCAAAAGGCTCAGGACTGTTCGTCCTTGTGAGAATTCCTTTCTTAGGACTCAGATTAGCATTGTGTACATAAAGTTCTCTTTTAGGACTACTAGAGTGTGACCTATGGAATTTCTGCACACGTTGCCTATTCCGACTTGGACTGCAAGGTTGAGAAAAGGGCCTGCGTCGGATGTCCGCTTTAGGCATTTTTGTTGCTGGAGATATTGGAATTGGAATTCTGGTTTTTGGTATGTCTTGAATTGTCGAAGCTGTATCATCGCTATCAGGAGTACGAAGTTTGACCACTTCTCCGCCAAAGTGTACACGTCTGAAAACAGAAGACTATTACATTATTTACAGTGACAAACTTATTTCTTGAACGCTGTAGTGCTTAATATTGCTAGTTAATTATAATTAAGGATTAGAATTAAAAAAAGTAATCAAAATCATCCTCACCTCGGTGTCTTACGTAGATCTTCTGGTAATAAATCATGTTCTAAGCTACAGTCTCCATGTTCCTCTTCCGTATCACTTTCCTCATCTGAATCATCACTATCTTGTCCCTTCTCTTCTAATATTGTCATCGTGATAGCTGTTTCCTCATTAAACTTAATTTCAGTTTCAAGAACAACACGTCCAGACGGTATCGAGCCTGAAAGCGCTTCTTCATCCTCTTCTACAATTCCTGAGGTATCACTATCGCTTTCACAGGCATCTTTCATAGAAAACTGATCTTTGATAGAATCATTAGCGAGAGCTTTCTTAATGTCTCCGTGAGTGCTGAAAATACTTGTTTTATCTAAAATATCCGAAGGACTCTTTTTCATTTCTCCTTCAGTTTGCTTATTTTTATCAATCAAGTTGACCTTGTAGACTTTACACAGTGTTTCAAAGTCGCACTTTACTTTGTTGTCGATATCTTGAAGGTAAGAGTCGAATTCTTTGGATCCTAAAGCTTCGCGAATTTTTATCAAAGATTTTAAAGCAGCTTCTTGATGAGTGATTTGGATTAAACGGGATGCCAATGCTTGGGTGGCTTCTTTCAGAACTTGAATCGACGGAGGTGGAATTCCTTTAGCTGGGAAAAGTAAGAGAGGCGTACTCAATATGACACCCATTGATATGTTTGTTTGAAAATTATCTAAGGCATCTGGACGATTCAGCCCTTCTTGTAAAATCTAAAAATAAAAAATATGTTAAAAGATGTCTGTAGTTCATTCATTTCCCTATATTAATACAAAATATTGCCTACTTACATTTCTGATCATTGTGTCTCTGTCTATACTGTGCAGAAGATACACTCTCAAAGCATCAAGTGATCCTTTCCTTACAGCTGGAGCAGAATTTCCCAAATTTTTTACTAATTCGGGTACAACAGATTTCATACTTTCGTCTATTACATTGGCTTCCAAAGTTGGTAAGACGTCTATTAGCACTCGAAGAGCATGTTGACGAACTTCCCATTCTGGGTCATTTAGCCTTTCAGATATTTCATCGAAAGTAGACTGAATGTCAGTGTTTGATGGGAATTTTCTAGTACGCACCTTGCAAAAAACAAAAAAAATGTTTTTGAAAAACGCTTTCTTTTTGCAAACACTTACAACAACATTTGGTTCAAAAAATACCAACCACATGCTCCCAGAGAGGAGTTAATTGAATAGGTTGTCCATGTTGCGAAGCGGATGTCATTTTCTGCCAGGGCTGCTTATAATTGTCTAGATTATTGTTTGAGCAGAAATTTTTGGGCAAAGATCCAGTAGGTAGAGACTCAAAGTCCTTACGGGCCTGCAAAGGCCCCAGAATTATCGTGCCGGTCATGGATGTCTAGGACATCATACTTCCATGTCTTCCTACGTTTCATTTCTTGAGGTTTTGAATAAGCATTCTTCCATGATGTTACTTCCCAAGGGTTCCAAACATGTTACACATTGGTCCTTCTTTCAAAATTAATTGAATGCTGCTTGAGAAATGAAGGCGCAAGTTTTCTTCAATTCATTTTGAGCCTCTTTTTACTGAAAAATCCCATGTGGGAAACTATATAGGAAACTCTATGAAAAACTATATAGGAAACTATAATATATATAGCTTTCTATATAGTTTCCTACGTGGAATTTTTCAATAGACACTCATTTGAATGAGTTCAAATTGAAATTCTTAAAAATGTAAAAGTTTACAATTTAAAACACTGTACTGTAAAGTACGAGTATAAAGAACTTTGAAGTACACTGTCAAGGTAAAAAAAGTTCGATATTCTCTAGAATCGAAAGTCACGGCTGGTGTATACACGTGTAAAGATGCACTCCTGTAAATGCACTTAATATCGAACGATATTTCTATCACAACTTTATGTACTCCATAATAGAGTATTTTCATGAATAAGTGTTCTTCGCAGTTTATCATTAGCCTAGGCCCACTTTTGAATAGACATTACAGAATTCAATGACAAATACTTTCAAGCTAATTGACAACTCTATTTTTCTTGTGTCGAACAATTACAGTACATACACTTATAGTTTTATGAATGAGTTTTTAAGTTATTGTTCTTACGAATATTATTTTTGGACAATTTTAAAGAATTAAAAAAAATTTGCAAATGAAAAGATTTGTAAATCGAAATTGCACATAGTCAATCATTTAAATGCTATAAAATAATTATAACTGTTCTTCTATATATGAAAATTGTGTAATTTAAAATTAGTGTGGCTTCAAGTTAATTAAAATATCATGTACTTGAATCCAATATAAAACTAATTTATAAAAACTGTTATAGATTAAATAATTTCTTTAGTTACGAGATCATAAAAAGAGTTTTAACTGCAAAGCTATAAAACAAGTTGTAAAAATACTTTTTATAACACTTTAACTTCGATTTCTAAAGACTATGTAGATGAATACATAAACCTCAAGAAAACCCAATTTCTTTTTTCATATCGTGCATCAATTTAATTAATTTGACAATTTCTGCATAGTCATCAAATTTTGAATATACGGTACCAGGAATCGCGACTGTTACGCGGAAATAAGAAGTTTATCTCCGTAAATCTTGCGACACGAACACTTCACAAAAGTAGACTGCACGTAAAGTTATTGCATAATAGAAAGAAATTCTGCGACACATGTTAAGAAAATGAAAAACTATCACTTCCAATAATCTTTTCGACATTAAAAGAATGCAAACGATATTTATTAATATACTTTTTCCTCTCGCTATATGATAATTCAAATGAATTAAAAATTTTAATCTGGTTACAATGCGAAAATAAATTTTATAATAAATTATTTTAAGTTGAGTATAAGTATTATATATGTTTACGTTTTAATTAAAAATTATAACCAATTTGAAAAAAAAATTGTATTGACAATTTAAAATTTATGATTTAAAAATTATGTTGCACCGCACAATCTAGAAAACTTTTTTAAAATACAATAAGATAATATAAACGTGTTTTCATCCAAAATCACGGTACAATGAGCTCACACCTGACCATAGTTGGCATGTGACTATTGCCCCTTTTCACAAAGCAAGTCGGTTTGCTGCCGATATCGACCACCCCATCCCCACTTTACCCGAAGTAAAGTTTTAACAGATGAAGAGGATTCGTAAACGCCTTCAAGATTTCTTATAGACAGTACAGAATTAAAAAATTAATTAAGCAATTTAAAAATTAATATTTGCAGATCATAACCAGTATTTAATAATAATTAATGTATTTCTCTATGAGACCGATTTACAAATGTTTCAAAATGATATCGGTTTTCTGAAGCTTTGAAAAATTCATCTTCTTAGAAATCCCTCATTTGAAAGCTTTTAAAAGCTTCAATCAATTTTTATAAATATGTCAAACAAAACTGCTGTGTATAAATTGGTAAAAATAATCGAGATTACTAATTTTCCTATATAGAGATTTCCTTATAATCTCGAGGAAATTATAGGAAAAAAGTAATTATAAAAATAAAGAATATTAAAATATTGATTTGCCTCTTTTTCGTAAGGGCATTGACATTGATAGATTATTTATTATTTACATAAAATCAACTCTTCCCTTAGGTACACGCTACGCGATTTAATTTTATTTTAGTCCTAGTTTCAAAAGTGTAACTTTGCAATAAAAAGAAATGTTCAACCAATTTTTGTCATTAGTCAAAAAACATATATTTTGAACTCATTCTCTATAAAGGATATATTATAATTTTAGGATATCCTGTGGAATAGCCCATGGATTGAGATCTAAGCTTATATTCATGGATAGATAAATATAGGTTGACTGAAAAAAAAATAAATGTTATAATACTTCCGAATACCATTATCCTCATGCGAGAAAAAAAAATTAGTTTTCGAAGAACTAAAGAGCGGGTCGTTAACCTCTATCGTGCCGTGAAAAATGCAAATAACGTTCAACTCCTTTAGGGGGTATAAGAAAATACCAAGCTTAAGAAAAAGCGTTTGACCTACTTGCTCGCTTGCATTATCTTTGAGTGTTAATCACATTATTCACTACCTTGTCCACGCGTCCTCTGAACTTATCTTAGAAATTTGTTGTTCGATAGTCTCTGATTTAAGAAATACTTCCGCTTTTAGAGTAGTTAAAACAATTGAAGACAATGCTTTTAAGTTTTAACTAACGGTTTTATTCGCGTAATCTAACAAATGGCATACCCGCATTCTATTTCTTCATTATTTACGTTCTCGTCAAAAAAGTTATTATTAGATTTGTGTAAAGTTTTTATAAAACTCACGCAATTTGAGAATTTTTGATGAAACTTTTTATGAAATAAACAGGGTTTTTCAAAATTGAATATTTAATACACTTACAATTTGGGTAAAGAATTTTCCTTTTTATATGCAACCCTTACGACCTCAAAGTAGACAGGGTTGAGGGTGTACAGGCGCAAACTAAAACTAGTATTCCACGTAGTATCCAAATTTAAAAAAATTCCCGATCGTATTTTAAACCTTTTAAACAAATAAGACCATATGTTTTTCAAAATTTAATATATAATAAAGGTCCATTTTGTGTTAAATATTTTTCTTCTTATCTGCAACTCTTCAAACGTCAGAGTATGCAGGGTTGAAGATGTGCAGGCGTCAACTGAAGTCCAAAATAACATTTTTATTATGAAAGTAAATATTATAACGAAAGAGAAAATGTATCTACTCTTCAACTTCAATATGAAACTTTATATATCGATAAAGATTTAAACCATATCTAACCAAAATTTCAATAGTGGACTGTTTTTATAATCATCCAGCATATATTTCAAACGTCCCGCCAAAAAAGAAATTCAACTACAAGACTTTGGCGCCAATTCGCCTTGCGCATGCGCCTTCAGACCCTACAAAAATAGAAGTGGCGCGCTAGAGGGCGCTAGGTTGGCCGTCCCTGCATCAGTGAAAACAGAAAGCCGAACCGGTCATGGGAGCTGCTATTTAATGACTGTGCAGCGCAATCGCGTTTCTGAATTTTCCTAGTGAAATCACGATAATCATACTTATTATTTAGTGAACAACGTGTCATCTGCCGGTTAAACAAAAAATGGGTGCCTACTTGTCCAAGCCGATTACTGAGAAAGTATCCAGCGACCAGGTGGGCAAAAATGTTGCGTACGGTGCGAGTTCCATGCAAGGCTGGCGAATTAGTCAAGAGGTAAGTGCTAAATTCTTGAGAGTTCGCATAACACCGTTATTCTCTCTTCCTTTTTCTAAAGATGCGATTTCGGCGAAAGCCGGCTTCGACCGCACCGAGCTTTTTTTTCCAGTTCTACACCCGCTTCACTCTTAAAGCCTCCACGTTCGCTTGAGAATTCAATTCTGCGGAACGAGCGGTTTACGAATCACTTGAAAATATACATTACATGCGCTCCAAAGATGCCATTCTACCGTAAACGTGTGCATTTTCAGCACATTTGCCGGCTAATTGTTTGCAATCAATACCTATCAAATTCGGTTCAAAACTCTTCAAAGAGGTTATTCGATTTTAAAGCGTTGCCAATTTTTCGAAGACTGTTCGGGTAATTTTCCCACCTTTTACTTACAAAATTGGAGCAAAGGCATTTCTTTTTGATTTGTCGCTTATGCGATTTTCAAGTGAAAAATCAATAGTTGCAGTTTAGCTTTGCGGATTTTGAAACGAGTGAAAATTCGTTCGAGAAGTTGATTTTAGGTCATTTGCAAATTATGTGAATGGGTATTTGCAAGTTTTACATTGGGAGGGCACTGTACCAAACATAACCTTACTGTCTGAGTATACAGACGAGTATACTATACATGTTTCGTACAGGGTATTAAACGTATTTCGAGTCCTTACGATTTAGATGTGACCAGGGTAACGAATTGTCTGGGAAAGATCGAAAAATAACTGGATAGTGACCGGACATTTACTTCTAATCCCAGTAAACTTCAAGTTCTCATTTTTTGAATAATTATATCTATATCAATACTATATGAGAAAAAGTGTTTTTATTTTTTCCTTTATAAAAAAAAACTTTTTATATCTTTTAGTTCTATTATGTTAAAAGATGTTTATAATTTTTCCGACAAATCGCCACCCTGGAGTCTCATTTTAATATTTGCAATTTATGTGAAGCTATCATGATTTATTTATGTCCTTGCTCATTTTGTTAATTTCTGTACTGTTAAATGTAAATAATTACAAATGACAGATGTTCTTACACGTTAGTTAATTTTTCTTTGTAGGATGCTCACAATGCTTGTATAGAATTCGACGAAGATGCTTCGCTATTTGCCGTCTACGATGGCCACGGAGGTCATGAGGTAGCTGCATACTGTGCTAAAAATTTGCCAGACTTCATTAAATCAACAGAGGCCTACAAAAAAGGGGATATTAAAGAAGCTCTCACAGAGGCGTTCTTAGGATTCGATGCTACTCTAACAAAGCCGGAAGTCATTGACATTCTGAAGGAAATTGCAGGAACGAAGGAACCAGATAAGGAAAAGGGAGATACGGATGATTCTGGTATGTTCAGGTTCTTATTTTATACTTATAAGATAAGATGATCGAGTCATTTAATAAACTTTTGAATTTGCTTTTATCTATACGGAAAGAATTTTAGCTCAGCAGACTGCGCCAAACGACTGGAAAAGATTCGTCCTAGCGTTTGACACTGCTGGTGTATTAGTAAAATTATGTCTAACGTACAAAAATTCTTTCCGTAATAGATGAAGAAGAAAATATTAGCAATCTCTGTATGGAAGCGACAATGCCCTTGGAACAAGTGATGGCGAAATATCAGGCTGAAATTTTGAATCCACACGTCAAAGGCTTGAAAAATGATGTTAGTAGTCGCATATGTTCAGCGAGTCCGTACTTACGAAGTCGAAAGGGGAAAGAAAATGCAAGTTGTTCTTCATCTGGTGCAGGATGTTCAGCCTCGTCCTCATCTTGGAATACCAATGAAAGCGACGTCAGCAGTTCCAGTCAACCCTGCGCCTCGAGCGCCTCAAGTGCTTCGATTACGTTGGACAGAAAAGGATCCGAAAGTCCTAAGAGTAGCGAGGTAGAACAGATTCTTGATTCCACAACGAGCAACGGTGAAGTGTCTGGAACTTCACAAAGAGTCGCTTCTACAGCAGATCTCGAAACTTCAACGAAATCTATAGACATGCCGGACAGTTCGGAGGACGTTGAGGACAAGGTTTCACCGAGTAAAGCTCCAGAGCCCGAGCAAAGTCCGATTATAGACCCGGAAGTAAATGGAGCAAGTTCTCAGCAAACAGCAGATAGCAGTAAAGCAGCAACCGACAATGTAACTAGCAGCTCTTGCATTCCAGCGGAAAATGGCGAAGCAGAACAGCAGGAAAATATTAGTAGCAGTGTCCGAAGAATACGTCAAAGATATATTGATCTTTACAAAACTTTATTATCAACGGAGAATCCGAACTCTGATGATGACGAGGAGGAGGATGATGACGAAGAGAATGATGAATCCTTTGTTGGAGGTCGTGGAACGTAAGTGTCTTTTTGATCTATTAGTGTAAAATATACTTATGGATCTTTAAAAGAACATGTTAGAACTGAATTTATTCTGAAATGTTGGGATTTTGTTTTTAGGGGCAAGGAAATAATAGCAAAAACTGAAGGAGTTTTTGAAAGTGATGATGAAGACGACGAAGAAGATGATGAAGATGAAGACGAAGATGACGAAGACGACGACGATGATGATGATGATGATGAAGATGAAGATATGGAAGATGAAGATGTTGTACCGACAGATCTAACCGAAGAGGTAAATATTTGTAAGATTAGTCCTCAAAAGATTAGCTTTTAGTATTATAATAATTAAGTTATTTTCTAATCGATTGTTCTATTGATATTCCAGCCAGGATCTGATAGTGGTTGCACCGCAGTAGTTGCAATTCTAAAAGGTAAAGATCTATATGTGGCTAATGCTGGAGATTCTCGATGCGTTTTGTGCCGAGATGGTCAAGCGCTCGAGCTCAGTTTGGACCACAAACCAGAAGATCAGCCAGAAATGTCCCGGATTATAAAAGCTGGTGGTAAAGTCACGGCTGATGGAAGAGTTAATGGTGGACTTAATCTCTCCAGGGCACTTGGAGATCATGCGTATAAACAAAATGCTACTTTACCAGCTGAGGAACAGATGATTTCAGCCCTCCCAGATATCAGGCATACTACTATCGATCCAAAGAGCGATGAGTTCCTTATTCTTGCTTGCGATGGAATCTGGAACTTCATGTCCAGTGAAGACGTCATTCAGTTCATTCGAACACGCCTCAAACAAGGTGGTCAAAGTATCTCGAAAATCTGTGAAGAGGTTCGTAATTTTTTATGATTTGATTTCTTAATTATTCTTATAATAAATGTAGTATACCTTAATTTTTTTAAACTATCAAATTTTAACACCTTAGAGGTTCTGTTATATAAATTTTGTTTTTAGTAAATGTGGAATTTCTAATTTCAGCTCTTCGATCATTGCCTTGCGCCAAACACTTTGGGAGATGGAACAGGTTGCGATAACATGACTGCAGTGATCGTCCAGTTCAAATCATTGCTAACGAATGATGTGAGCAATTCAGCAACAGAACAGCCAGTGACGAACAAAAGGCCTATATCCCCGAGTAATGTAGAAACCAGCGATTGTGTAACGCATGAAAATGTGATAGAAGAATGCAAGCGTCAAAAAACTGAAGCTGTCTGAAAAGTGCTTTCATCCCAAATTGATCTACAGAAACAAATTCTGTTCAAGTGGATATGAATTTTTGTAAAATTATGCAATTCCGTAAATCGACTCTGACTTCATACCGGAGTCACTCTACCATCTTGCAGTTACATTTAAAACAATACATAAAAGCACGACCATTACAAGTGCTCAATAGACTGAACGATTGGAACGTACGCGGGTGATATGTTTTTTTATTAACTTGGAAAAAGTAAACGAATGGAGTACGGTATTGCTGAAGTACTCCTTAATACAGGATTTTACGAATGCTTTCGTTTTTACAGTTTTGGCTGAGGCAAAATGTCTAACGGGTTTTTTTACCACAGTTTTCAAAATTGTGGTAAAAATGAGAAAGAAATTGAAGAACTATAATTCAATTACTAGATCGAGGAATAATTGTTTAAGCGATAGGATATAATTTTAACACTTTCTTTTCAGTGGAGAACACCTTTATATATTGTAGTTGATAAGTAAATATAAGCATACATTTAAATACGGCAAAGTTAAGTAAAAAAAATTAGCGGCAACCTATCAACTGTATAATTTATTGTTTTTTTTTCACATCGACGTCATAACACTCTAGCCTTTAATAATAATTTTAACATATTTATCGCTCCGGTGGACACTAAATCTTTATTGGTTATGGTGTATAGTTCGAGAGAATTGACGACGCAGAGAAACAAAATAAAACTTTTTTATAATATGCCATTCACTCCATTTGCATTCACATCGTTCAACAATTCACGATGACGTAATTGTCCAGGTTTCATCACCTATTGTGTATTGTCTTAACTCACTCTTTATTTCACTATCATTCCTAAGCGTGGATCGGTCGTTTATTTAAATTCTAAAATCATGCACAGTTGAGAGAAAAAATGTAAAAAGCTTTTCGGAACAGAGTGGCATCTATGATGTCCTATCAGAACAGACTTTGTTTTTCTTTAATGTACTATTGAGTTTGTAAGGTACATTAAAAGTGCGTTTGTACATATTTCTAAACATAAGCTGTAAGATTTATATTTGTAATCCAATATACAATCGAATCATTTCTTATTTTCTTTTTGAATAAAGTTTATTTTTCAATTCCTATATAGTTGCTGTGTTATAAAAGAGTATCAAAATTTCAATTATAAAGTTAGCACTTCTTACTTCTTAAAAACCTGTCAAATCGTTTTTCGACCCTTCTTGAAAGACAGGTAGTGATGGTTGTAAAAGTGATAACAATTTTTTCGCTGCTTTCAAGATCATTCAAAACTACATTCTTTCTTTTTTTTTACTTTGTCGTTTAAAGTATCTAATTTATGTATAAATCACAGAATCTGTTAACGCTACAAACTTCAAGTAGCTGTACTGAACATGCAATACCAAAGTAACGTCAGAGATGGTAACGCATTCATTAGAAAGATTCTATGCGTAGGGGAAAGCAAATTTTATCTTTTGAGATGCAGAATTGACCGATGTTAGAATTTACTCGAAATTATTGTACACCGTTTAAATTTTGTTGAAGATCGGAACTTCTTGATTGCTTCTGATTTGTAGTATAGCTCCGGTATAAATATGATTATGCTGGGTGTAACAATTTTTCAGAAAAACAATATCGAATCGTTCAAATTCATTAACATTTGTAAATAAAATTGAAGCAGTCTGGAAAGTTTGGCTCGAACGGGACGTTTTACAATGTATACTTAGTATCAGCCAGAATTAACTGATGTGCCTTTCATGTTCAGGGGTCGACCGTCTCCACTCTTTGTACATTAGACGTTGTCTCATTTGCGGAGAGTCTTCACCCAACACTTCGATTCTTAGATGCAAAATTCTTGATCAACCTATGTACAATATGCATATATCCGTTTCGTAATACATGTACCATGAAGACAAATTCTGAGACCATTTTCATTCACTCCTTTTCATGACTATTAATATCTATCATTCGCTCTTCTACTACTTTTTTTCTCATTTTACGAATTCTTATTTCATTTTTTAGAAATTTTAATCTCATGATGATAAAATATTAAATTTTATGGTTGCGTACTTAATTATAGTCTTTTAAAAATTAGTTCTTATCTCTGTTTCACTTTTTTCATCAGGTTGAACTTGAATAGTGAAAATCACTCAACGTGATTAAAATTATCACGCCAAGTGATATCACAATTTTATGAAATATAGGAAGGAATAATTTCAATTTACTGTTAAGTGTTCAATCGTTTCCAACTGTTCCATTTCAATTTTTTTGAGAGAGTCGTATTGAATTCGAAGTCTTTCCAACTCCATGGATTTTTCCATTATTAAGGCCTGGAATTACAAGAAATTTATGGATGTGGTTCGGAATGTGTGATAATATTTTGGAAAAGGTATAACAATAATCTCATTATGTATACCTGCATTTGTTGCTTTTGTGCTTCTCGTTCTTTAGAAACTGAACGTAATAAATTTCGAGCACCGATTACTTTCATCTTTTCTTTTTCAACCTGTAGGCCCACATTGTCCAAAATTTGGATAAATTCATCGGTGCTCTTTTTAAACTCGTTAATTTCTAAAGAAAAAAAAAAAAAGATTTCTGTTAAATATTTGTAAATTTTGCGCCCTCCGGTGTTTCTGATTCAAGAATCTGCCTGCAGATGGCGAAATGAATTATCGGTACTTGCATACAATAAGATAAGTGCTCGTGCTCGTGATTTCCAAAGATTACATTGCAACGTGAGATAAATATGTGATAAGTTTTCATTGATTCATTTTCGAAGGAGAAAAAGGTGAGTGATTTTGATTCACTACAATAAATTTTCAGAGTCTACTTTTATTCATAATCTACAGAAAACAGGAAAGTGCTACCAGAAATGCAACGATTTTTCTTGCTCGTAGTGCTTAAAAACCCAGAGTGCCTTACTTACTATTAACAAAAGTTTGACACTCTTCTTTTAATTTGCTAGCTTGACTAACCACTTCGGGATCTAAAATGCGTATTTTACTCAAATCGTCAATGTAAAGTCCGTATTTTGCTAGTGAGTCTGCCATTTTCTAAAACAAAGACGCTGGTGATACTCAACAGTGCTAACAACTTGTCAAAGCTAAATCTAACTTCAAATTCGATAAAATCAATAAGTTTTGTAATTAGTCATGTGCGATCGTACTTAACACAACAATTAGCACAATTTTGCGCAAAATAGTACCCACCTATCCCGATGTTTCAATACAGTTTATCTGTTTCTTTTATATCGATTTTAAACATTTTAAAATTACATTGACACCTAGCACCATATGATCATAGTCATTTTTATTCAGTTGGTAGGTCTGTTACGGATGCGCGAGTTGCTAGAAGTGTTAAGTTAAAGTTAGACGTCGACGTTCGTTCATTAGATAAGTCGTGCAATAAAATAGAAAAATGTGGAAAAAGCTATATAAATTTATGTAGATTTTGCCTAAAAATGTAAAATAATACATTATTGTAGTAGAAAATATAGTAAATTGATTGATTTGAGAGTTGACTTTAATAAATTCGTGAAAAAATGAGGTTAGTCGAGACAACTTAGAACTTATTTGTGATTCCAACTCAAGCTCTTTTCGTGATCAATCAGGGTTGAAATTATCAAAAAAGTGGCAACATTTTGTTGCTGATGTGTTAAATAAATGACTCATTTGACTTTGGAAGTCAAGAAAATTCATATCTCCGCACCATCATCGCCGACTGTATTTTATTCACCCCTTGAACCGCTTCTCTTAAAAGTTTACATTATGGGAGATCATGCTGGCAATAAATATCCCTCCGAATATGTCAAACTTAACATTGGTGGATCATTGCATTATACCACTATCACCACTCTCAGAAAACATGACACTATGTTACGTGCAATGTTCAGTGGTCGAATGGAAGTCCTTACCGACTCCGAAGGTAAGACGAATTCTCCTGAGCGAATTAGATTCTAGGGAGACACTTTCGTCTATTGTGAAGATATATAAAAAGTTAACTCTTTTTAATTTCAGTAATAACAATATATGAATAATTGTCTTTCTTTTTGTTTTAGGTTGGATATTAATCGACCGCTGTGGAAAACACTTCAATACAATTCTGAACTTCCTAAGGGATGGTTCAGTATCTC
Organism: Synergus umbraculus; assembly: GCA_900474325.1. Lineage (NCBI taxonomy): Eukaryota > Metazoa > Arthropoda > Insecta > Hymenoptera > Cynipidae > Synergus > Synergus umbraculus. The sequence continues at coordinate 38,131 of UCOK01016256.1, forward strand.
TACCAGAGAATAGAAAAGAAATGGCTGAACTTCTTGCCGAAGCAAAGTATTACTGCGTCAGCGAGCTGGCGGAATCGTGTGAACAGGCTCTCCAAAAAAAGGAGCAGGAAACGGAGCCTATATGTAGAGTCCCTCTAATTACCTCTCAGCGAGAGGAACAGTTACTAATAAGTAACACCACAAAACCTGTGGTGAAATTGCTTGTAAACAGGCATAATAACAAATATTCTTACACAAGGTAAGTTCTGAAAACAAACCGACATTCAAAATGTAATCAATTGTAGCCCTAGTAAAATCTATCTTCATGCTAAAAATTACCTATATTTTCTTTCCTACAGTACGTCAGATGACAATTTATTAAAAAATATAGAGTTGTTTGACAAGATGTCTCTTCGATTTAGTGGTAGAGTTCTATTCATCAAGGATGTGATCGGTTCGAGTGAAATTTGCTGTTGGACGTTTTACGGTCACGGTCGCAAAGTAGCTGAAGTCTGTTGTCACTCTATTGTCTACGCGACTGATAAAAAACACACAAAGGTAAATAAAACACCATCTGTATTTAAATCTAAAGAACTAAAATCTTTTTACAAAATTGTATGTACCTTAGAGTGAAACGTTCTTTGAATTTAATTACAAAAGCCGATTTAAAAAAGAAAAAGGAGTGTACTCATAAGTAACAATTGTGCACAGGTCGAGTTTCCAGAAGCGCGAATTTACGAGGAAACTCTGAACATTTTGCTCTACGAGCACCGGAACGGTCCGGATCAAGAATTGATGCAAGCGACATCGTCGAGAGGTGCAGTTCAAGGTGGAGCGCCACCCTGCACATCCGATGAAGAGGAAGGCGAGCGCTCAGGCCTTGCTCGCCTTCGCTCCAACAAACAAAACACCAACTGACCCATCCGCGCTTTCTTTCCTCCATCCCATCTAGCAATTCGTAGTGTCGTCCGTACCCTCAAAATACGAGCCAACCGCATGTAATTAAATCTATTTAATTAAAATCACTTAGTCCAATACTCATATCGAATCATAATCATGACTCCAAACAAACAATAGGAACAAAGTCTCGCACAAAATTCAATCGTCAATGAAAGCACAGAGCACTCAAAAGAAAATTTGATTCGTTTTAAAGAGCCAAGAATTAAAAATTTGCAGGTTTACATGTGCATATAAAAAACTTAGTTTGAAATGACGTAGATTTTAGTTCTATCAAAGAAATTTCAGAATTTTCAAACCTCAAAAGGAAGCCTGAACTGACTTTTGAACTTGATTCACGTTTCTGTTTCAAATTAATGATAAATTCGCATTCTAAATATGCGAAATTCTCGTGCCAAACATTCTTAAACATAAACCAGTGATAAGTTGGAGCCATCAACCGAAATTTGTAGGTTTCTCCTCTCTGGCAATTTTTATATAACTCATTTTAATAGTTTTTAGAAAATGTCATAGAGGAAACACTGCCAGATAGATTCAGGTTCATTCAGTTGGTAGTATACAAACAAAAGTTTAAACATAGAATTTTCATAAGTTTTCTTTTTATAAAACAATTTCTTTTATTTCTTACGATGGACTGTGAAGAAAAGATCGCGAAAATATAAGGAATTTTTGAATAAGTTTTCTAATTTAATTTACGGAGCTCATATTATGGCTGTCGACAGAGAGGGACCATCTTTTTCTCAATATTGCTTTCGGCAAATTTGAGAATATCTTTGTTTACATTTTAACAAAATTTCTTACTGATGAGAATTACAGTAAGCAAACGTGATATAGAAATTATATTGACTTACGTTATTATGTGCGTGAAAATTGTCTTTTGTGTTGCAAACTATTTATATTTTTTCATATTTCTATGAATAAAAATACTACTCACACGATCTCATATTGAAGATTGATTTTAGGCTCTATGTAATAATTTCGTGAAATTATTGAGTTGTTCGCGACTTATTATTTTTATAACTAATAGTGTAGTTGTATAATTGTATGTGTTTGATGGAACAACGCACACTAAAAATAATGATAGCTAGTGCTCAATTCTAAAATTTTGAGAAAAATAAAATACACTTTTGATTCGACGTAATTCAACTAGTTTTTTTTTTTAAATTTGATCAGCAATATATTTTTAATATATACGAAAGATATGTGTGCCAAAATTTTTAACTGTGGTAAATAGAACTGCGTATTAATTATACAGAGAAAACGATCCCGAGTTCTCATAAATTTAATCGTACATAACTCATTATCAGTCGTTGCATTTATTATCCCGAAAATCCGCGAAAAATATATTTAATAAAATTAAGTGTAAATTCATAAATGAAGACAATTTTTTTAAATGTACAAATTTCCTCCAGCATGTGTAATGTTAATAAAAATGATTTGTATATCCAAGATATGTTCAAATCATGTTATGTCTAGTTATTTCAAGTGGATCTTCTTTTGAATTTTTCAAAACTGAAAAAAACTTTAGATCTTTATACATTTGTGGACGCTAGAATACAGAATGATAGAATGAAAATATGAAAATGAAACATAAAAATAGAGAGCCTTGCAAAAAAATTTCGTAATGAACTATAACTATATTTTTGGTGACAGCGCAGACGATATTTTGAGCATTGCCCTCAAGACTTATTTCAGATTTCATTGAATGATGACTCGAATATCGTGCGTGGTCGAAATCCGTTTTCGTTCATGACGTCAATCTTGATCCCTTGATAGGAGAAAACATACAACACGCCTTTTTGATTGCGACTCCCTCAATGGCCTCGTCACGTGGCCCTGACAGGCATATCGAAATTTTAGTCAACTTACTAACCAGCTTACCAATCTATTTACATGAAACGTAAACTAAATTACAAAATAATGACTGCACTTTTAACTTTTAAATCTCATTTCTTATTGACTCTTAAACATCTTACTGCCTGTCACTCTCTCTGTCTTTTCCAATCTTTCTTATTGTATATAGTTTTTTCGGTTTTTTCCATTTTTTCTTTGACATGGCCATTGAGGGAACTGGAATCAAAATGGCTTCCAACTTCCAAGTCGTCACAATTCACTTCTCCCTCCAGCAAAATATCGTGCGTTCACGCAAGAATCAGAATGTAGTGTAGTCGTGAGACTGGTGCGGATAGAATAAATAATTTGCACCAATTATCATAAAAAAAGGGATGCGTGATGTGTGTTAAGTAGCTTGGAACGGGATTGAAAGTCGTAATGGTTCGATTTGAATTCGCCCTCGAAAAAACTGGATAGTATTTTTATATATATTTACCAAGGAAACGAAATCTCGCGACGTCCGTGCCTTCTTTCAATGCTTTCGGAGTCATTGAAAACTTCGATATTCTTCCGTAAACAATCTACGCTAAGCGACAGACAGTGCCTTGCATTTTTTAGTCAAGAATGAAATAAATGGAACACAACACGAATTGAAAAAAATATATATACAGCTATTTAAAAATACAGAGGTGAGTTGCTCATTTGTTTCCCTTTGTTTTCGATTTAAATTCCTATATACTTTGAATTCTACACGGGATGCATTTAAATGCTTCAGAAGAGGTTTTTGTTGAGCATGCATGTAAGAAAACTTTTAACAAAACTTAAAAGTAAATTTTTTTTACATAACTTCTTTCATATTCTGTGAAATGTATTTTGGATCTTTTGAATTCCAAACATTCCTTTCAATTTTGTAAGTTCTAAATTTGAACGAATCTTTAGCAGATGGCTTATGTTGATTTTTTTCCGAGATAAAATGCTATTCTAGAAAACTATCAAGATTATTTTATTACATATATATATATATATATATATATAT
>UCOK01016262.1:0-11045 GCA_900474325.1 Synergus umbraculus
ATATATAATATAATATATTTATATTTTTAATATATTATTTAATATTTCAGATTCAGATAGTACAATCAATCCTTTGAATTAGTTAAAGAATCATTCCTAAGAAGTTCTATTTTTAAAAAAAAATTTTTCTTTTCTTTAACTTGACATAAAAATAGTAATCCGATGAAAGTGATAACGAATAACAAACGTCATTTATTTTTGATATTCTCTAACTAAATCGTATAATGACGATTTTACATTAAATTATATAAATATAAAAAATCACTAATTTTCAGACGAAAATTAAATAGCTAAACTAACTAATAAAACTTGATTATGAATTACTAATTTTCACTAATTCAGCAGTCTACATTATGTTAAATGAATCATCAAAAGACTTGGCAATATTTAACTTAGTTAAAGCTTACTAATTCAGATTTATAAATTGGCCTATATCGATATCGACATATGGTGTGGCAAAACTGATTATAAGTCCAAAGTGAAAGAGAATTTTCTATAACTTAATCATGATTAAATATTTTAAGAATATTCAAGTAGTTATAACCGAAATCTACAAGTTTATGCCGAATATTAACGGTTTCGTATTATTAAAACTCTTTTTGTCAATAATTCTCTGAACTTTAATCAGTTATGTAACAAGTTTTAGTCATCTTAATAAGTGAAAATTCATTGAAAAAATGACTTACATGTGCAGTTTTCCCACGTCATAACGTGGGCAGCATTGACTCTTCAGATTAGCCCCGAGAGACCATTCTGGATCCTCATCTCCCACCAATCTAAAAGATTAACGAATATTACTAAAATATAAAGAAAGTACTTAGACGTTCAGAATTTCTGAAACAAGAATTAATTAACGTAATATTTTCAGTCTTAAGTTATTTGAACTTTGTCAAGTGCAATCAAAACACTTTTTCCAATTCGAATTAATCATATCAATAAATGCTTAACATTCAAATCCTAAATGACTTACTAAATGTAAACTTCAGAGTTTAGTCTTTACTTAATAATCATATTTTACCTGCTTCCACTGATATTAACTATTGACCCGCATTATTATAGCGTTCAGTCAAAATCCAATGAAATGGTTTTCAATTATCCATTTCATATCACTCGCAAAAACTGTCAGGAAAATCTAAAAGAATAAAAAAGAAAATATTACTAATTGTACAATAATGTAAAGGTTACAATAAAATAAAGATACATATTTAAAAAGTTTTATGATTTCTCCTGAGAAATCGATTCACTAATTAACACAATAAGCCGTTTTCTTTTTAGCCTATAGTTTTTACAAGATCCTTTTTTCGAGATCTAGAGTTTATGATGGGCCAGATTTCGTCCTCAAGGATTAAGTGTCAAATCGGGAAGCGTGTCATTAGGACATATTAATTCAAAAATTTTACTGTTATCACATTACAAGTCACTTTTTAATATTTACAGGAGGTTCATTCCGCGGCAACGTGTTAATTTAATGAATTAATTTTCATTAATTTATAAATCATCATTAACTCACTCACCCAAGTATCTTGCATCGGGCTTAATCCAGCAATTTGTGCTTTGGCCATTCTCGAAGGTATTTCAATTGCGGTAAATGAAATATATCTTTAGTCAGCCTTCTCCAAGTAACAGCACTATCACAGAATAGCTCAGAGTAAAGGCGATTCTCTAGCCAAGAAAGAAGCAGAAGCTTCGAGTATAAATACAAAACAGATTCTTCTGTTTGATTTCTTTTTCATCTGGCTCCACTCACGAGGGCGCAGTTTCTACTATCTCGGGCATATTGTCTTAATTTTCTTCCTAGATATCCTCATCTAGTACCACTGGTTGCGTCTGGAAAACGTTTCAATTTTGGTTAGTTGTTTTCGGATTAAAATGAAAACTTCGAAAATTTAAAATACTTGGTCATAAACAGAACTTTATTAAACGATATTAATTGATTAACATACCTGAGGTGTGATGCAGATGTTCATAATGAGAGCCATAAAACTAGTGATGGTACTAAGAAGTAACTAAACTCCTGCCATGTAAAATGTTATAATGTAACTATTTTTTGCATCAATAATGAATCCGGCAATAGGCGATCCCACCACCGCAGCCGCTCCTCTGAACAATATTAGTAAACCAAAAGCATTGGTCAACTTATCCGGACCCACAAGATCTACTAAAGTGATATACGTTAATGAAATATACCACGCTGAAAAAAGAGAAAAAAAATTAGAAATCGTTCCGTTTCTAGAAATCATATAAAATAATATTATAATTTTAACAAAAATTGCACAAAATTCCCGCGTTCTAATAATTTTGCAGGATTGCTACAGAACCTCGAAAAATCTAGAAACTATTTCAATGCAATGTAAAATATTTTCCACATCAAAAATTGATCTGGAAAACCTGATAATGATCTCAAATTTTGAAAAAAGTAGCTGTAGCAACCCTCATTTGTCATTAAACTTTAAATTTCATTGTCGACTTTTTAGAAGTGATCCTTACTGATTTTCCGTGCCCTAATTACGAATTAAAGAAACTTTACAAATAGAATAGTGCAAATATGCAATACTAGTTATAATATTGCATCCTTACATATTGCCAGTCCAAAAAAGAAGCTCGCAGCCACATACGATCCATACGAGTGACATAATGGTGTCGCTGCTAGTGAAATTGAACGAACTATCAAGCAGATATTATTTAATAGTAGAGAATTCACTGGAGGAAAATCTGCAATGCATTCACAGGCAATACGTCCAATAATATTTGTGATTCCAATAACCGAGGGCAAAAATGTCGCCGGTTGATCTGCAATTCCCTAAAAACCAAATTTATATTCATTTTTAATACCTTATTCATAAGTAACTTCAAAATTTTCATTCAAAAGAAAAAATAAAATACTTACGTACACAAATGGAATATAAGTAACAGCCATTCCAAAAATTTTGCTACTTCCAATTGTGAGAAAAACAGGATTTTTCAACAATCTTATATCCAACATCGGTCCCGAAGCTTCTTAGAATGTATCTGGTAGAATGAGACAAGGCCAAAGTAGTTCTGAAAATGAACAGGCAATTGATCATTACATGTGAAAACAAAATAGATATAAAAACAAATAAAATCGTCTCGTTTTTAGCTTATATATATAGAAAATGAAGACCTAACACTCACGCTGTGGGCCTTATTCATAATCTTTATCTGTAGCATCGCTTCGAACTGATTTTGGAAGCTTTGAGTATAATTAGAAAACAGATTCTGTCTGCTTGATTTCTTTTCCTTATGGCTCCACTGGCAAGGGCACAGTTTCTAGTATCTCGGAAATATCGTCTTCACTTTCTTCCTCGATATCCTTGTCGATAGGTCATAATTGATCCAGTACCACCGACTGTATCTGGAAAACGTTTCAATTTTACTCAGTTGCTTTTGGGTTAAAATGAAAACTTCAAAAATTTTAAATACTTGGACATAAAAAAATCTTTATAAAACGATATTAATTAACATACCTGAGACGTGATGCAGATTTTCATCATGGGAGCCATAAAACTAGTAATGGTTCTAAGAAGTAACAAAACTTCTGCCAAGTAAAATATTATACTGTAACTATTTGTTGCATCAATAATGGCTCCGGCAATAGGCGGTCCCATGAAATAGATGATAGACGTTAATGAAATATACCCCGCTGAAAAAAGGGAAAAAAAATTAAAAATAGTTCGGGTTCTAAAGATCATATAAATTAATTTTTAAATTAAAAAAAAAATTACACAAAATTTCAGCGTTAAAATTATTTCGCAGGTTGCTACAGAACTTTAAAAAATGTGGAAACTATTTCAATTCAATGTAAAATATTTTCCACATCAAATATTGATCTGGAAAAACTGATAGTGACCTGAAATTTTGAAACAAGTAGCTGTAGAAACCCTCGTTTGTCATTAAACTCTAAATTTCACTGTCGACATTTTAGACGTTATTCTTACTAGTTTTCCTTGCCCGAATTACGAACTAAATAAACTTTTTGAATAGAATAATGCGTCTACATCTTCAAATATGCAAAACTAATTATAAAATTGCATCCTTACCTGAGGCGTGATGCAGATTTTCATTATGGGAGCCATAAAACTAGTAATGATACTAAGAAGTAACAAAACTCCTGCCACGCAAAATATCGACTAAGATGATAGACGTTAATGAAATATACACAGCTGAAAAAAGCGAAAAAAAATGAGAAATTGTTCGGGTTCTAGAAATTTAACAAATTAAAAAAAATTTTTTTTTAAATACACAAAGTTCACGCGTTAAAATTATTTCGCAGGATTCCCAGTGGGTACAAAAACATTAACGTCCTGAAAATGTTCTAAAGATATTCCTAACTTTTGTGTCATTCCAATTTATGTCCTAGGAACGTCTTTAGAATGTTCTCAGGACGTTAATGTTTTTTTGCGTACTAGGTTGCTACATAACCTTCAAAAATCTAGAAACTATTTCAATTCAATTAAAAATATTTTCTACATAAAAGATTGGTCTGGAAAACCTGATAATGACCCGAAAATTTTAAACGAGTACCTGCAGCAATCCACTTTTTTCATTAAACTCTAAATTTCACTGTCACTTTCTTGCCATAATTACCACTATTATGTTAATAAATTTACAAGGTACTCACATCAATTTCAGCGTTGTTGTTTCGATATCTAAGTTTTCTCGACAAAGGGCGGCGAACTTGGGACCGAGGGGAAGCTTTCACGACGGCTAAAGCACATTTGAACCACAGCTGAACTAAACTTTGTCTCAAGCGAGGTAACCTACGCGTGCATTGTTGACGCGAAATCCTGTGTGAACCTGCATAAAGGAATCCATTGTTGAGAAAAATTCTGAGAATTGAATGGGGTAATAAAAAAAGCACTCAGACAAGGTAGGCGAAATAAAGAACAAACTAGAGATAAACTAACGAACTTCTTAGTTTGATCTTTGTTCTTAGTGAGATCTTTGTTCTTTTTCGTAAATTTCACTGTCGAATTTTCAGAAGGGAACCATTTTGTTTTTCCTCGACATAATTACTATTTTGTTAATAAATTTACAAGGTACTCACATCGATTTCAGCGTCGTTGTTTCGATATCTGTTTTTTCGACAAAGGGTGGCGAACTTGGGCCCGGGGAGAAGCCGTCGTGACGGCTGAAGCACAGATGAACTACACTTTGCCTCAAGTGGGGCAACCTGCGCCGGCAATGTTGACGCGAAATCCTGTGTGAACCTACAAAAAGGAATCCATTGTTGAGAAAAATTCTGAGAATTGAATGGGGATAAAAAAAAGCACTCAATCAAGGTAGTCGAACTAAAGAATAAACTAGAGATAAACTAACGAACTTCTTAGTTTGATATTTGTTCTTAGTGAGATCTTTGTTCTTTTTCGTAAATTTCACTGTCGAATTTTCAGAAGGGAACCATTTTGTTTTTCCTTGCCATAGTTTCTATTATATTAATAAATTTACTAGATACTCACATCGATTTCAGCGATGTTGTTTCGACATCTAAGCTTTCTCGACAAAGGTTGACGAACTTGGGCTCGGGGGGAAAGCGTCGCGACGGCTAAAGCACAGTTATACCACAGCTTGAGCTGAACTACGCACTGTGCCTCAAGCGGGGCTACCTGCGCGCGCATTGATGACGCTAATTCCTGTGTGAACTTGCATAACGGTATCCATTGTCGAGAAAAATTCTGAGAATTGAATGGCGATAATAAAAAAAGTCCTCTCAGTCAAGGTAGGTGAACTAAAGAACAAACTAAACATAAACTAACGAACTAAGAAAAAAGATCAAACTAAGAAGTTCGTTAGTTTATCTTTAGTTCGCCTACCTTGACTGAGAGGACTTTTTTTATTATCCCCATTCAATTCTCAGAATTTTTCTCGACAATGGATTCCATTATGCAGGTTCACACACGATTTCGCGTCAACAATGCGCGCGCAGGTTGCCTCGCTTGAGCGGCTTGAGGCATTGTGCGCAGTTCAGCTCAAGCTGTGGTTCAACTCTGCTTCAGCCGTCGCGACGGCTTCCCCCGGGCCCAAGATCGCCACCCTTTGTCGAGAAAGCTTAGATGTCGAAACAACAACGCTGAAATCGATGTGAGTACCTTGAAAATTTATTAACAAAATAGTAATTATGGCAAGGAAAAACAAAATGGTTCCCTTCTGAAAATTCGACAGTGAAATTTACGAAAAAGAACAAAAATCTCACTAAGAACAAAAATCAAACTAAGAAGTTCGTTAGTTTATCTCTAGTTTGTTCTTTAGTTCGCCTACTTTGATTGAGTGCTTTTTTTATTATCCCCATTCAATTCTCAGAATTTTTCTCAACAATGGATTCCTTTATGCAGGTTCAGACATGATTTCGCGTCAACAATGCCGGCGCACGTTGCCCCGCTTGTGGCAAAGTGTAGTTCATCTGTGCTTCAGCCGTCACGACGGCTTCTCCCCGGGCCCAAGTTCGCCACCCTTTGTCGAGAAAACAGATATCGAAACAACGACGCTGAAATCGATGTGAGTACCTTGTAAATTTATTAACAAAACAGTAATCATGGCAAGGAAAACCAATATGGTTCCCTTCTGAAAATTCGACAGTGAAATTTACGAAAAAGAACAAAGATCTCACTAAGAACAAAGATCAAACAAAGAAGTTCGTTAGTTTATCTCTAGTTTGTTCTTTAATTCGTCTACCTTGATTGAGTGCTTTTTTTATTATCCCCATTCAATTCTCAGAATTTTTCTCACAATGGATTCCTTTATGCAGGTTCAGGCAGGATTTAGCGTCAACAATGCACGCATAGGTTACCTCGCTTGAGACAAAGTCTAGTTCAGCTGTGGTTGAAATGTGCTTTAGCCGTCGCGAAAGCTTCCCCTCGGTCCCAAGTTCGCCGCCCTTTGTCGAGAAAACTTAGATATCGAAACAACAACGCGGAAATCGATGTGAGTACCTTGTAAATCTATTAACATAATAGTAGTAATTATGGCAAGGAAGTGACAGTGAAATTTAGAGTATAATGAAAAAAGTGGGTTTCTGCAGGTACTCGTTTAAAATTTCCGGGTCATTATCAGGTTTTCCAGACCAATCTTTTATGTGGAAAATATTTTTAATTGAATTGAAATAGTTTTTAGATTTTTGAAGGTTATGTAGCAACCTAATGCGCAAAAAAACGTTAACGTCCTGAGAACATTCTAAAGACGTTCCTAGGACATAAATTGGAATGACACAAAAGTTAAGAATATCTTTAGAACGTTTTCAGGACGTTAATGTTTTTGTGCCCACTGGGAATCCTGCGAAATAATTTTAACGCGTGAATTTGTGTATTTAAAAAAAAAAATTTTTTTAATTTGTATGATTTCTAGAACCCGAACAATTTCTCATTTTTTTTCGCTTTTTTCAGCGGGGTATATTTCATTAACGTCTATCATCTTAGTGGATATTTTGCGTGGCAGGAGTTTTGTTACTCCTTAGTATCATTACTAGTTTTATGGCTCCCATAATGAAAATCTGCATCACGCCTCAGGTAAGGATGCAATATTATAATTAGTTTTGTATATTTGAAGATGGAGACGCATTATTCTATTCACAAAGTTTCTTTAGTTCGTAATTAGGGTAGATCAATATTTGATGTGTAAAATATTTTACATTGCATTGAAATAGTTTCCAGATTTGTCGAGGTTTTGTAGCAATCTTGCAAAATTATTTTAACGCGGGAATTTTGTGCAATTTTTTTTTAATTAAAATATTAATTTATATGATTTCTAGAATCCGAACAATTTCTAATTTTTTTTTTTTCGCTTTTTTCAGCGGGGTGTATTTCATTAACATTTATCATCTTAGTTGATATTTTGCGTCTGGATAAATTGACCAATGCTTTTGGTTTACTAAAATTGTTCAGAGGAGCAGCTTCGGTGGTGGTACCACCTATTGCCGGAGCCATTATTGATGCAACAAATAGTTATATTTTAACATTTTACGTGGCAGCAGTTTTGTTACTTCTTAGTATCATTACTAGTTTTATGGCTCCCATGATAAACATCTGCTTCACGCCTCAGGTATGTTTATCAATTAATATCGTTTAATAAACATCTTTTTATATACAAGTATTTTAAATTTTCTAAGTTTTCATTTTAATCCGAAAACAACTCACAAAAATTAAAATGTTTTCCAGGCGTAACCAGTTGAGACAGTAGAAACTGTATCCTCACCAGTAAAAAATCGCACAAGAAGAAGAAATCACGCAGATAGAATCTGTTTTGTAATTATCCTCAAAGCTTCCAAAATCAATTCGACGCGAGTTAGAGATGGAGATTATGAATAAGGCCCACAGCGTAAGTATTAGGACTTCAATTTCTATATATAAGCTAAAAACAAGTCGATTTTATTTGTTTTTATATCTATTTTGGTTTCACATGTAATGATCAATTGCCTATTCATTTTCAGAACTACTTTGGCCTTGTCTCATTCTACCAGATACATTCTAAGAAGCTTCGGGAACGATGTTGGATTTAAGTTTGTTGAAAAATCCTGTTTTTCTCATGATTGGAATTAGCAACATTTTTGGAATGGCTGCTACTTATATTCCATTTGTGTACCTTCCACGAGCGGCGAAAAATGACGTAAGTATTTTTATTTCTTTTTGACTTAATATTTTGAAGTTACTTATGAATAAGGTATTAAAAATGAATTTAAATTTGGTTTTTAGGGAATTGCAGATCAACCGGCGACATTTTTGCTCTCGGTTATTGGAATCACAAATATTATTGGACGTATTGCCTGTGGATACATTGCAGATTTTCCTCCAGTGAATTCTCTACTATTAAATAATATCTGCTTGATAGTTCGTTCAATTTCACTAGCAGCGACACCATTATGTCACTCGTATGGATCGTATGTGGCTGCGAGCTTCTTTTTTGGACTGGCAATATGTAAGGATGCAATATTATAATCAGTATTGCATATTTGCACTATTCTATTTGTAAAGTTTCTTTAGTTCATAATTGGGGCACGGAAAATCAGTAAGGATCACTTCTAAAAAGTCGACAATGAAATTTAGAGTTTAATGACAAACGAGGGTTGCTACAGCTACTTGTTTCAAAATTTCAGATCATTATCAGATTTTCCAGATCAATTTTTGATGTGGAAAATATTTTACATTGCATTGAAATAGTTTCTAGATTTTTCGAGGTTCTGTAGCAGTCCTGCAAAATTATTAGAACGCGGGAATTTTGTGCAATTTTTGTTAAAATTATAATATTATTTTATATGATTTCTAGAAACGGAACGATTTCTAATTTTTTTTCTCTTTTTTCAGCGTGGTATATTTCATTAACGTATATCACTTTAGTGGATCTTGTGGGTCTGGATGCAACAAATAGTTGCAGTATAAAATTTTACATGGCAGGAGTTTTGTTACTTCTTAATACCATTACTAGTTTTATGGCTCCCATGATGAATATCTGCATCACGTCTCAGGTATGTTAATCAATTATTATCGTTTAATAAAGATTTTTTAATGTCCAAGTATTTTAAATTTTCGAAGTTTTCATTTTATCACGAAAACAACTGAGTAAAATTTAAATGTTTTCCAGATGCAACCAATTAACAATTAACACCTATCGACGAGGATATCGAGGAAGAAAATGAAGACGATATTTCCGAGATAGTAGAAACTGTGCCTTGGCCAATTGGATCCATAAGGAAAAGAAATCAAGCAGATAGAATCTGATTTGTAATTATACTCAAAGCTTTTGCTTCTTTCTTGGCTAGAGAATCGTCTTTACTCCGGACGATTCTGTGATAGAGCTGTTACTTGGAGAAGGCTGACTAAAGATATATTTCATTTACCGCAATCGAAATACCTTTGTGAATGGACAAAGCACAAATTGCCGGAATACGACCGATGCAAGATATGTGGGTGAGTGAGTTAATGATGATTAATAAATTCATGAAAATTAATTAATTACCTTAACACAGTCTTGTAATGTGATAACAGTAAATTTTTCGAAGTAGTATGTCATAATGACGATTCCCGAGTCGACATTTAATCCTTTAGGACGAAATTTGGCCCATCGTAAACTCTAGATTTCGAAAAGTGGAGCTCGTAAAAACGATAGGCCAATTTTTCAAACTTTCGAAGTTCTAATCAATGGGTAGTTTGTGTTAATTGTTGGATCGATTTCTCATGAGAAAATCGTAAAACTTTTTAAATATGTATCTTTATTTTATTGTATGCTTTACATTATTATATAATTAGTAATATTTTCTTTTTTATTCTTTCAGATGTTACTGCCACTTTCTGCGAGTGATATGAAATGGATAATTGAAAACCAGTGCATTGGATTTTGACTGAACGCTATAATGCGTTCCAGCAGTTTATATCACTGGAAGCAGGTAAAATATGATTATTAAATAAAGACTAAACACTGAAGTTTACATTCAGTATGTCATTTAGGATTTCAATATTAAGCATTTATTGCTTTAATTTGAATTTGAAAAAGTGTTTTGATTAGACATGACAAATTTCATATAACTTAAGACTGAAAATATTATGTTAATTAATTCTCGTTTCAAAAATGCTTAATGTCTAAGTAGTTTCTTTAAATTTCAGTCTTTATTTTTATCTGAATAAGTAAGTTTTGACTAAGTTAGACAGTGCCAAGTCTTTTGGTGATTCATTTATCATAATATAGACTGCTGAATTAATAAAAATTATTAATTCAGAATCCAGTTTTATTAATTCGTTTAGCTATTTAGTTTTTGACTGAAAATTAGTGATTTTTGAATATTTTTATAATTTAGAGTAAAATCGTCAGTATATGATTTAATTAACAACTGACACTAATTGATTTAGTAAGATTTACTAATTCAGATTTAAAATTATTAAATTTTAACTTTATACTGTCGGGAAACAGCTTAGGTGCATGAAGGACATTTGTCACTAGACATTTCTCGAGCAAGTTTTAATATTAACTGCGAAATGAACTTTGAGACTCGCGTAGTACTTTTATATGCATAGTTTAAGTGCATGAGATATTTTACATACAAT
>UCOK01016265.1:0-39721 GCA_900474325.1 Synergus umbraculus
TTAGAATTTGGAAGAGATTTTATAAGATTTCAAGACATTTTAGCGAATTTCGTGAAATTTCGAAGGATTTTAACTTATTTTAAAGAAGTTGAAGGGATTTCAAAAAAAGTCAGGATTTTTAGGAAACTTTGCAGGATTTCTAAGAATTCCAAGAAATTTTTAAGGGATTTAAAATAATCTAAAGGATTTTAAGGGATTTTATGTGATTTAAAATAATTTTAAGGGAATTTTAGCGATTGGAAACGATTTAACAAATTTTTAGTAATTTTAAGGAATTTTAAGAGATTTCGAAGAGATATCAAGTGATGTTAAAGAATTACTGAAGATTTGACGAGATTTCAAAAGACTTAGAAGGATTTTAATATTTTAAAGAATTTCAAGGAACTTTTAATGAATTCAAAAAGGTTTCAGGATTTGGAAGAAATTTTATACGATTTCAAAACACTTTAACGAATTTAGAAGCATTTTAACTCATTTTAAAGAAGTTGAAGGAATTTCAAAAAAAAGTTCAGATTTTCAAGAAATTTTGCAGAATTTCTAAGAATTCAAGTGATTTTAAGGAATGTCCAGAAATTTTCAATGAAATCAAAAAGGTTTTAGAATTTGGAAGAGATTTTATAAGATTTCAAGACATTTTAGCGAATTTCGTGAAATTTCGAAGGATTTTAACTTATTTTAAAGAAGTTGAAGGGATTTCAAAAAAAGTCAGGATTTTTAGGAAACTTTGCAGGATTTCTAAGAATTCCAAGAAATTTTTAAGGGATTTAAAATAATCTAAAGGATTTTAAGGGATTTTATGTGATTTAAAATAATTTTAAGGGAATTTTAGCGATTGGAAACGATTTAACAAATTTTTAGTAATTTTAAGGAATTTTAAGAGATTTCGAAGAGATATCAAGTGATGTTAAAGAATTACTGAAGATTTGACGAGATTTCAAAAGACTTAGAAGGATTTTAATATTTTAAAGAATTTCAAGGAACTTTTAATGAATTCAAAAAGGTTTCAGGATTTGGAAGAAATTTTATACGATTTCAAAACACTTTAACGAATTTAGAAGCATTTTAACTCATTTTAAAGAAGTTGAAGGAATTTCAAAAAAAAGTTCAGATTTTCAAGAAATTTTGCAGAATTTCTAAGAATTCAAGTGATTTTAAGGAATGTCCAGAAATTTTCAATGAAATCAAAAAGGTTTTAGAATTTGGAAGAGATTTTATAAGATTTCAAGACATTTTAGCGAATTTCGTGAAATTTCGAAGGATTTTAACTTATTTTAAAGAAGTTGAAGGGATTTCAAAAAAAGTCAGGATTTTTAGGAAACTTTGCAGGATTTCTAAGAATTCCAAGAAATTTTTAAGGGATTTAAAATAATCTAAAGGATTTTAAGGGATTTTATGTGATTTAAAATAATTTTAAGGGAATTTTAGCGATTGGAAACGATTTAACAAATTTTTAGTAATTTTAAGGAATTTTAAGAGATTTCGAAGAGATATCAAGTGATGTTAAAGAATTACTGAAGATTTGACGAGATTTCAAAAGACTTAGAAGGATTTTAATATTTTAAAGAATTTCAAGGAACTTTTAATGAATTCAAAAAGGTTTCAGGATTTGGAAGAAATTTTATACGATTTCAAAACACTTTAACGAATTTAGAAGCATTTTAACTCATTTTAAAGAAGTTGAAGGAATTTCAAAAAAAAGTTCAGATTTTCAAGAAATTTTGCAGAATTTCTAAGAATTCAAGTGATTTTAAGGAATGTCCAGAAATTTTCAATGAAATCAAAAAGGTTTTAGAATTTGGAAGAGATTTTATAAGATTTCAAGGCATTTTAACGAATTTCGAAAAATTTCGACGGATTTTAACTTATTTTAAAGAAGTTTGAAGGGATTTCAAAAAAAAGTCAGGATTTTCAAGAAATTTTGCAGTATTTCAAAGAATTCAAGTGATTTAAAAAAATTCTAAGGGATTTTTAAAGAATTAAAAAAGGTTTTAGGGCTTTAAAGATATTTCATAAGATTTCAAGACATTTTAGCGAATTTCGAGAAATTTTGAAGGATTTTAAATTATCTTAAAAAGTTGAAGGGATTTCAAAAAGTCAGAATTTTCAAGAAATTTTCCAGGATTTCTAAGAATTCAAGTGACTTGAAGGAATTTCAAGGGATTTTTAAAGAATAATTTAAAACAGTTTCAGGATTTTCGCAAGATATCAAGAAATTTTTAAGGGATTTAAAATAATGTAAATGATTTTAAGAGATTTTATGTGATTTAAAAGAATTTTAAAGTAATTTAAACGATTTAAAACAATTTAACTAATTTTAAAGAATTTAAAGAGATTTCGAAGAAATTACAAATTTCCAGGAATTTGTAATAAATTCAAAAAGGTTTTAGGATTTGAAAGAGATTTTATCAAATTTCAAGACATTTTAGTGAATTTCGAAAAGTTTCAAAGAATTGTAAATCATTTTAAAGAAGTTGAAAGGATTTCAAAAAAAGTCAGGATTTTCAAGAAATTTAATTAGCAGGATTTCAAAGAACCCAAGTGGTTTTAAGGAGTTACTAGGGATTTGACGGGATTGTAAAGTATCTTTTTACAAAATTCAAAAATAACTCAACAAATTCCAAGAGAATGAACCAAACTTGCAAGTATTAAATAAAAATATGTAAATTGATTATTCAGAAAAGTTTTTTCAAACTTTCTCATAATTTACCACATCCTTTATGTAAAGAATTGAATCCTCCCACGTAGGGATTAAAAGCCCACCCTCTGAAAATTAAGGAAGCTTCATTTCCCGAATCGATCATCTCTGACCTTTTTTTTCAGTGTCTGAGAATTGTAGAGTAGAGAAGCCATAGTTATTTTTTAATTACTATGCACAATGGCGTTGAATCGATATCTATTATACTATATCCCAGCTCAACTTTTTCTCTAGTCTCAATTCGCATAACGCTGCAGGGTGAAGTATGAAATACAGAGCCTGTGCAGTCCAACAGTAAAGAATTTAATTTTTCCCTTCATCACTGAATTGGATGCAGCGCTTTTGCATTGAAAAATTGAGTCTCTGCGAGAGAAAAAAAAAATTTGCAAAGAAGACAATAAACAAAAGCTGCAGTCTAATTAGCAACCGGTTTTTATTACAAGTTACAAACTTTCTTTTCACTTCTTCAGAAAGCTTCAAAGTACTAGACTTTATAATTACATAATGCGATTCAAATTACACATAATACGTTATTAAAAGTCAAGCGCTATTAATGAATGAGAAAATGACTACATGAATAAAACTAGTGAATCTGGGTCAATTCTGTTTGTCGTTTTACGATCATGGGAAATTATGCGCGTTCTTGGTTCTTGTCACGCGTCAATAAAGTAAAATTACTCAATTTGCGAGGCAAAAAGGAGAATAAATGCCGACTGACTATCTTGATGTGTTTACCGCTGAATAAGAAATTGTGTTTTCTCCGTATTGTCTTTCTTTTGGTCCTTTTTTTTTCCTTTAACACTTCGCGCCTGTCGCGAGGAGTGGAGCAAACAAACGATTTACGTGCAAATCTTATTTGCGCCCCTACTCAGGCGCGACGTCAACGTTCTCATGAAAACAAGTCACGATTTTGCTTTTCGTTCAGTGGCATGAAAAAAAGTAAACCTTGCCCCGAAAACGGCACTGGTCAGAAAAAACAATTGCATTTTCCAATTTCACTGCAGTCGACGAGTGAATGCTCTTCCTGCTTCCGAATTTAAAGCAGCCAATAGAATTTAAGAAAACCACTCTGTCGGTGAAATTTATAATTATCTTCAATGCAGGGAATTGCTATGTCACAGATTTAGCATCGAGTTTACCATCTATAGTAACCATATACTCCGCGTCAGCGAGCCGACTCTCTTGTTGCCCCCACTCTTGATCTTCGCGAAGTAGTCTTGAATACTTTCAATTGATTTTAAGAAATTTTAAGGAATTTTTAACGAATTTCAAAAGATTTTTGGATTTTCAAGAGATTTGAAAGAATTTCAAGTGATTTAAAGTCATTTAAAAATATTTCAAAGGATTCTAAGCGATTTACAATGATTTCAAGAGATTTCATCAGTTTTCAACATAGTTTGAATGATTGTAAAGAGTGTCAAGCGATTTGAAGTTGTTTGAAAAGATTGAAAAGGATTTGAACGAGTTTCAAAATATTTCAAATGATTTTAAGAGATTTCAAGTAATTATAAGGAATTCCAATGTATTTCTAAAGAGTTCAAGAGAGAATTTAGTGATTTTCAAGAGATTTTTCAAGAAATCCTAAATATTTTAAAGAAATTTTAAGAACTTGATTCTAAAGATGAGAAAATTGAATGAAATCCCTTAAAATTACTTTAAGGACATGTAAGACTTACCCGATCCCTACCTTACCGACTTTTTTTTGTCTGCAACATTACGTCTACATTTAATGAGATATCAAATTGAAAATTTCTAAAATTGATTAAGGTACGTTTATCTGGTCCTAAATATTGACATTTATAAAAAAAAATTTTTTCAAAAAAAGTTTTTTTATTTTTACAAAAATTTAAGACCAGATAAACATACCTTAGCAAGTTTTCTTTAATTTCAGAGATTTTCAATTTGATATCTCAATAAATGTAGACGTAACGTTGCAGGAAAAAAAATGTCGGTAAGGTAGGGATCGGGTAAGTCTTACATGGCCTTACATTCTTTAGAATCTATTAAAACTTCTATAAAAATCTTTAAAAATTATTTAAAATGTATCAAAATCCTTTGGAGTTTATTAAAATCTGTTGAAAATCTTAAAACTGTCTTGAATTCTTTATAAATCCATTGAAATCTCTTTACAATTACTTGTAATTTCACAGAGATTTCAAAAGAATTGAAAAGAGTTTAAGGATTTTCAAGAAATTTTGCAGAAATTCTAATATTTCAAGACATTTTAAGTATTTTTAAGAAATCTCAAAGAATTTGCCAGTATTCTAAAAGATTTAGAAAGATTTTAAGAGATTTCAAAGAATTTTTAAAGATTTAAAATAATTTCAATGGATTAAAAAAAATGGTAAGAATTTTTAGTGGATTCGAAGAGACTTAAGGGATTTCAAGAAATATTAAGTAATTTTAGGGTATTTCAAAAGATTTTAAGGAATTTCAATGAATTGATTCTAATGTGGAGGAAATCAAATGAAATCCCTTAAAATTACTTGCAATTCTTTAGAATCTTTTAAATCTTCTATAAAAACCCTAAATTTATTTAAAATATATCAAAATCCCTTGGAGTTCATTAAAATATGTTAAAAATCCTTAAATTCTCTTGAATCCTTAGAAATCCATTGAAATCCCTTACAATCATTTGAAATCTCTTAAAATTCTTTGAAATTAAAAAAGTTTCTTTTTAATCTCTTAAAACCCTTTGAAATATTTTGAAATCCGTTAAAATCCTTTTAAGTATTTGTAAAAATCATTTAAAATTCTTTAAAGAAATCCTTCACAGAGAAAAATGGATATTAAAAAGTAATATCTAGATATTTAACTACGGGACGACTATCCTAGATATTTAGATATAATATCTTGATATCAAATCCAGATATTCAAATTTAATATCCAGAGATTAAAATATTGGATGTTAGAATATTTGGATTATATATTTTAATATCAAGATATTATATCTAAATATCTGGATAGTCGTCCAATAGTTAAATAGCTAGATATTACTTTTTCATATCTATTTTTTCCGTGTTGAAATTTTTTAATAAGTAAAATAAACTGAAAATACTTAAAAGTACTTCATGAAGTACAAGAGTGGGGGCGACTAGACAGTCTGCTCACTGCCGCGGAATACACGGTTCCTAGATGGTAAACTCGATGCTAAATCTGGAACGTGGCATCGAGCGCAAGACCGCGCGCCATCTATTGGCGAAACTTTGAACTATCGAAACGAAAAACCAGCGGAATTTGTATCTGAAAAGGTACTCTAAGGAATGAAGAGTTAATTTGTTGATAAAAAAAAATGTTCTGAAATGAGGATGTTTACAATCCTTTGCAAGAAGAGTAAAGGATATAAATAGGATGGAGAAGATGTGGAAGAAATGTGAATGAGTGTGAGTGCAACTCTTTTAAGTTGAAAGAATATAGGATCGCTCGAAGGAAGACAAGATCCTGATTGGGTTGTAGATTCGATAAGAAGAGGAAGAATAAGAATAAGAAGAAAGTATAAACCTCAAGTCGACGGTGGTTGCATAGCGGGGGACCGTTTAAAAGTCCCGCCAAGGCCAGATGTAAAAAAGGAAGGTGTTGTTTGTGGTTGAGAGCCAACGTGATCTGGTAAGCAGTGGCTAAAGTACAAGCAGTCCAAGCATTTCGCCAGCAATGGCATCAACCTCTCATTTTCTTTTATTATTACATACATCCATTTTGCATTTACTTTTCACATTTTTTAGTTTACTGTCCCAAGTCTTCGCAATTACGAGTGGATAAAAGTGCATGGACATGATAAAACGAGAAGTACACATGTTATTTTGAGGCACATTTTAAAATTACATACACGTTTTACTGGTTTATTTTTTTAATAGAGCAGGCTTCCATATCCTCTGCAATATATTAGCACCGTTACACGTGTCCTCTACACCTACTGAAAGAGATGTAACCATACAAATGTAAAAGGGAGCACTCACATTATAAATTGAGTAAGATTTTTCCGGGGCGTGGGATAGTTTATTCTTCTGTGCACTTTAATACATTGGGTTTTTGTTGAAACTGTTTATTTTAAGATTCTAATCAATTTTACAGCGTTTAAAAAAGACAGGGTGACGATTCGATGGAGGATTTCACATTTTCGATCATTTTTCGGTTTTTCATGGTCAAGTTTTATTAATTTTCTTGGATAACTAAAAGTAACATATTTATGTTCAAACGGTTTCTAGTTTAACATTTATTTATTTTTTTACACTAATTTGATTAAGATTATTATTATTATTATTATTATTGGATTAAGATTATTTTATTTTGATTTTATGGTACTTGAAAAGATTTTTAAAAGAATTCCAAACAGTCTATGGATTTGAAGAGTTTTCAAAAAATTTTAAGGGATTTTTACAAGAGTTTGAAAGAGTTATGAAAAGGATTTTTCATAGATTTTTTTATAGATTTCACAAGATTTCAAGACATCCCAAAAAATTTGAATTTTTCTCTAAGGAATTTCAATGAATTCCGAAAAAAATTCAAGATAGTTTAAGGATTTTCAAGAGATATCAAGACATTTTAAATGATTTGAAGAAATTTCAAGAAATTTATAAAGAATTACAAAAGATTTTGGGATTTTCAAGAGATTTCGTAAGATTTCTAGACATTTTTAATGATTTATAGAATGTCAAGCGATTTCAAGAGATTTCATAAGTTTTCAAGCCAGTTTACATGATTTTAAAGAATGTCAACAAATTGATTCTAATGTGGAGGAAATCAAATGAAATCCCTTAAAATTATTTGAAATTCTTTAGAATCTTTTATACCTTCTATAAAAATCTTAAAATTATTTAAAATACATCACAATTTCTTGGAAATGTATTATTTTACTTTTATCTCTTATTTATCTTGAAATATTTTCAAATTCGTTAAAATCAGTTAAAATTTTGTGAAGTCTCTAAAAGAACCGATGGATACCTTAAAATTCTTACAAACCTTTTAAAATCTTTAAAATTCCACGAGGAACATTAAAATCCCTTAAAACTCTATGAATTCCTTAAATTTTCTTAAAAATTCATGAAATCCTTCAAAATTTCACTAAACCTTTTGAATATTATACAAATCTCTTGTAATCCCTTTAAATTCCTAGAAACCTGTTAAAATTCTTTTAAATTCCACGAAAAAATTTTAAATCACTTAAAATACGTAAAAATCTTTTAAATTTTTTGGAAACTTTGCAAAATTCCACAAAATCTCTAGAAAATCATAAAACTCGCGTGAAATCCTTAAAAAATTTCATAAGAAACTTTAAAATTCCTTAAAATTTGTTGAATTCCATAAGATTCCTTAGAAATCTCTTAAAATTTCATGAAATCCTTTAAAATTATTGAAAATCTCTTGAAATCATTTCTCTGACTTTCCTGACATGTGGCTACCCTGTTGGGGCACAAGTTCACCCATATGAACATAATAGCTCATTTTTAACCCGATTTTCGGTGATACAGTGGAAGTGAGAAATTTCTCGTAAGCAATCGGGAAGATTGCAATGAGGAGTAATTTTCCGAGACCGGTCTTGGCGAAGAAAGAACGTGATAGCGAGAAAAGGAAAGGAGGAAAGAAAGAGCAAAACGGATGGCCAGGAAGGGTTGGCGGGGGCAGGGGTGGGACAGCCGGTCGACCGAGGCTCGTCGGAGCGGACAGGAATCGCCGATCGCTCGAAGCGTCTCCTTGGCTCCGGTCAGTGCCTGGCTACGGCTAACTTTTCTTCACCTTGCGGGCGAATGACCGTTACGTTTTTTCGCTCCAAGGCTGAATATCCTTTCGTTATACCCTCGCGTTGACGCGTAACCGCTCCGTCGAATCAGGATCACGACTATTTCTCGACAAGACAAACTTTACAACCGGATACCAATTTTGAAAAAAATTTTCATATACCAGGCTGGCCACAAGATTCAATTTTTCAATTTCCCTGACTTTCAGACAAATTTCCTGACAGAAAAGTATTACAAATGCGTACAAATTTTCAATTATTATATACTATTGACATTTTTCAAAAACTTCGTATAAATTTTCAAAAACTTCACTTTAAATCTTTTGAAATTTAAAATCATTTCACAACTTTTAACATTCCTCAAAATCCTTTGAAATACTTTAAATTCCAATAAAAACTTCAAAACATTTTAAAATTCATAAAAATCTCTTTAAATTTCCTACAATCCATCAAAATTCCATAAACATTTTCAGAATCTCTTAAAATGCACACAAATTTCGTTAAACTATTGGAAACCTATTGAAATTCCTTAAAATTCGCTGAAATCTTTTGAAATTCCTAAAAACATCTTTAAATATCTTAAAATTCCACTACAATATTTAAAATTTCTTGAAATCCTTTACAATTACTTTACAAAATCGATTACAAATCATAAAAATCTGGTGAATTTTTTTTAAATTCCCTAAAGTGCATCAATAAAATCGCTAAAAAAAAAAGCTCTTGAAAAAAACTTCACCAAGTCTTTTAAAAATAAAAAATGACTTGAGATTTTTTTAATTCGATAAGGAGTATTAAAATTCCATAAAATCATTTTTAAAATGTGAAAATTACTTAAAATTTTTACAAGCTTCTTAAAATCCTTTAGCATTCCACAAAAAACTTTGAAATTCTTTAAAATTCGTCAGAAAAACCTTTATATAATAGTATTTGAAAACTTTTCAAAATTCCCTAAAATTCCTTAAAAATCTCTTAAAATTCTATCAATTCCTTTTAAAATTCAACTAAATCTTTTACAAATCTCTTGTAATTACTTAAAATTCCTAAAACCCTCTTAAAATCCTTTAAAATTAATAACTTTAAAATTAATAATAAAATTAATAATAAAGAAATTAATAAAGTTTGGGGAATATTTGATAATAAACATAATCTGACCTTTCCCTGTCTTTCAAAAAAAATTCCCTACAGAAAAGTACTAAAAATGCGAACAAATTTTCAGTAAAGATACTATAGAAATTAAAAAAAAAAAATTCATAATATTACTTTAAATCTTTCGAAATTTAAAATCACTTCACAACATTCGTATACATTGTAGTTGTAAACCTGATTGGCTTTTGAATGATTTGAAGTTGTAGGAAAAAATAAATAAACTTCGAAATTCTTTAAAATTCGTTAAAACTTCTTTAAATTCCTAGAAACCTCTTGAAAATCCTTAAAAATTCACAAAAACCATAAAAATCATTAATTTCTTAAAATCTATGTCTAAATTCGTGAAAATCTCTAAAAATTCCTAGAAACATCTTGAAGTTTCTTAACATTTAAAATCTCTTTAAATTATTAGAAAATTCATTACATTCCATGAAATCTTCAAAAAGTTTACAAAACCTTCCAAAAATTATAAAAATCTTTTGAAATTCTTTAAAATTATTAGAGATTGCATAAAATTTAATAAAATTCTTAAAAATTAGTCTTTTAAAAATTATTAAAATCTCTTGAATTCTCTTAAAATTCCTGAAAATTCCATGAGAATGTTTAAAATCCCTTAAAATGTCACGAAAACCGAAATTGTTTAAAATTCGCGAAAATCTCTTAAAATTCCCAATTTTCAAACTGTTAGAATCCTATTAATATTATTCCTCAAAATTGCAGCAAATTTAAAATTCCTTAAAATACCTCTCTAAATTTGAATCAGCAAATTTCCGCTGGTTCCGATTGGGAAAAAAATATTTCACTCATTGAAACATTGAAAAGTGAAAAACTCCTGTATACAAAGCGTTTAAAATATTTGCAATCTTCTGGAAGAGTTGGAGAGTTCTGGTTAAAAGTAGAACTTTTTTATTGAATGATAAAGTTAGAAAGAACTAATTGCTATTTTACGAAGATTTTTTTATTAAAACGCTCGAAAAATGACATAAGCGGGGAAAAGCTGTGAAATGTTGAATTTGGAATTCTGAGATCTGAAAATGGATTTGAGTAATTAACAAGGGAATGCCATTAATCTAGTCATTTAGAAAAAGGAATTAAGTAAACTTTTTTAGAAAAACAGATTGCGAGAAAATCCTTTTTTCAGCTTGGATTGTGAAATGTGCATTCATTCACCTAAGTGAATAACGACCTCTCGAAATTCGGTAACACAGCAACTCTAGAGAAACTGCACCGAGTCCCAATTAGGTTGTGGTTCCGCATCGTGAAAATGAAACTATCTCCATAGAGAATGCAGTCTCTGCAGTTTCAAACTCTCATCTCTGCTTCGCTCTTTCTGATTTTTATTCACCCGTTTCTACCCCTTCATATTGTCTGACACCATCTCACTTGTATTCACTAGCTTTGTCGCCATCGGACGTGTGAAATTTCATTCCATAAGAACTCGAGACTCTTTTCTTTATTTTCCTTTCTACTTTTTTTTTTTTTTTTTTTTTTTTTTTCTCATCCGAGATGTTTTTTATCGGGTTTATATCAGTTTCTCAGATTATAAAAAAAAAATATCTTCTTTTTACATTCTCATCAGAGAAGGAAATCATTAAAAATATTTTAGAAATTAGAATCCTTTGAAATCCTTTGAAACCCTTCGAATTCCATAGAATCACTTAATATTCCTTGAAATTCCTAAAAATAACTTATAAGATCCCTTGCAATTTTTAAGAACATTAAAAATATCTCGAAATCTTCTTTAATCGCAAAAGGAATTTGTAAAAAGCGTTCAAAAGACTGCGAATTTTTTCAATTCACCTTGAATTCATTTGAATCCTTCTGAAATCGCCCAAAATTTTCTTAAATTCCTCTTCACATCTCTTGCAAATCACCTTCAATTATTTTAAATCAAAAAATTTAAATTTCTTGAAAATTTACCTCCAACTGTTTTGAAATATTTTCCATTCTTTTAGATTTTGTTAAATTTCTTTGAAATTAATATTTGAAATATTTTCCTTTTGAGAATGTGCTCCTTAAAGTGGATAGAATCTTAAATAAAGAAATTTCTCTTATCGTTTGAAAATAAAAAACAAATTTTGTATTTTGATAAAAATGTTGTTCTCTCCCCTCCCCAAACTTTTATCTGCTTGCCTTTCTTTTTCTTTTTTTTTTTTTTTATTCAGACGATGAGGCTTTGAGAGGATGAGCATCTAAACGTGGGTGCCATGTGGGCATGGTGCACTTTTACCACCACATATGGCACGTGAAGGCTATTTTTATTACTTAATAATCCCACCGGCGAAGAAGGAGAAGGACATGGCAAAATGCAGAGTCTGAATTACAACACTCTAAGAGGACAATTTCGTATTTTTCTCTTTTTTTTCTCTCTTCATTTCATTTATTTTCGTTCAGATATGAAGAAACAACCGGAAAGTCAAGTTTGCATGAAAACATTTTTATTTTCATTTCTCATTTTTTTAAAGATTCGTTTACTTATTGGTCGTAATTGATACTCGCTAATTAAAATGTCCTCAGTGTAATTTTTGAGTCTTTATCGAGATCTCCAAAGTTGCTATATAGTATAATATATTAAATGAAAATCATTTTAATAAGGCGAACTTCAGCAATTAAATTAAATTGAAGTCCAAAGAAGACCAAAAAAGTTTGATCCACCTACCCCTATAGGATCACGCCTAAAATCAACCCCTAAGAAAAAAAAAGAAAAAATCATTAAAAATATCTAAACTACACATAAAATTATATGGTTTTAAATGATACCAGTTAATGTATAAAGCAGTCCAAAAAAAGTGTGATAATTTAAAATAATAGTTAAAGCAATAAAATTTTAGATTTCGAATTCTGGCGATTTATAATGATTTTTTTGCGCTTAGGGGTTGATTTTAAGAGCGATCCTAGCGTAGTAGGGGATTGAAACTGTTTTAGGTTTTTTTTTTAATATCAGAACATTACAAGCAATAAAATTTTAGGTCTACAAAAATTTTAGGTTTTACAAAAAAAAGTTTTTGTTATTATAAATATGTTGCGAACATCAGTTTCACATCTATTCAATACAAAAATTAAGCAGGTAAAAAGTAAAATTTACGTCATCTTTCAGAAATTTTGTTTATATTCACTATTTCTTTTTAATGTTTAAAATACTTTTTTTATTCACGAGACTCAACTCGAGCTCTGCACGTGCTTTTTGAAGAAATACGTCTAGCTTTGAACGACATAATATTATCCCTAAACAGGAAAACTGAATCCTCTTGAACAACTTTGACGACTTAGAATTTTTTATCAGAACTTTTGAGATCTGGATAATATTATTCGAAAGGCCAAGTGAGAAATTGTCAGACATATGGAAGGGCGCTTATCCGGGCTAAAAAGAGGGAAAGGTTGGTTATTTAATTTTAAAAAGAATTCGTTAGATTCCTTATTTTTTATTATTTTTTTTATTATTTAATATTTTAATATTACGTTGCTGTAAACTGTGAGGAGGAATTGTAAGAAACTTTAAAGGTAAAGGTGAATATTATTATAAAAATATCAGACAAAAAGTTGAAACAAACTTAAACGAAGAGAACGGAGATACTAAAAAATTTGGCTAAAAATAGAAAACAACCTTGACTTCCAATGCAAGTCAATAAAATTTAAATTATGAATTTCGGAGAAATTCAAAGAAAACCAAAAGAATTTAAAAGAATTAAAAATCAAAAAAATCTAAACTAATTCTATTGAAATAAAAAAAAAATTTGAAAAAATCAAGGTGGGATTAATTAAATTCAAAGTGAATCCAATAAGATTTGAGATGAGTTCAGCAAAATTTAAGGTCAATTCAAAATAAGTCAAGGTGACTTGAAAATAATTCAAAGCAATTCGATATTAACATTAATTTGAAGAATTTAAAACGATTTTAAAAGATTTCTCTTGCAAATAACAATATTTCAAGATATTTTTTTATGATTTTAATGAATTTAAGGGATTTCAAAAGATTTAAACAGATTCTAGGAAATTTTAATTGATTTAAAAAAAAATTTAGGGTATTTCAAGTGATTTTGGAAGTTTTAAGGCAATTCAAGAGATTTTAGGAGATTTTAAAAGATTTCAAGATATTTTTAAAAAATTTAAAGGGATTTCAACAAAATTGAAATGAGTTTAAGGATTTTCAAGAAATTTTACAGAAATTCAAAGATTTCTAAATATTTTAAGTGTTTTTAATGAATTTCAAAGAATTTGGCAGTATTTGAGAAGATTTATAACAATTTAAAGAGATTTCAAGGATTTTAAGAAACTTTAAGAAATTTTTAAAGATATAAAATAATTTGAAGTAATTTCAAAAAGGTTTTAAAAAGATTTGAAGAATGTAAAGAGATTTCGAAGCGACTTTAAAGGATTTTAGGGCATTTCAAAAGATTTTACGAAATATTAAGAGATTTCATAAAAATTTAATACATTTATGATAATTTTATACCATATATTTAAACAGCTTTAAAAAGGTTTAAATTTGAAGAAATTTCGAAGACACTTCAAAGGACTTCAAGAGATTTTAAAGTATTTTTAATATTTCAAAGGAATTTCAAGAGACAATTTTAAGGATTTTAATTAATTTTAAGAGATTTTAAAAGACAGAAGTTGGTTTAAAAGTATTGAAAAGATGTAAAAATTCCAATTAGGATTAAATAATAATATTTTAGCTTTAAAATACTGATTTCCCTTATCATCTTAGTTATCCATAAAACTTTTTCAAACCGGAAGTGACCCTAAGTTATTGTATAATATCAATATCAATAATCTTTCAAATGATTCAACTTTACCAAATTAAAAAAGGTGAAAAGAAGACTACTAGATCAGAATATATGTCAACCTTTGCATTCATTCAATAATCACTTTGCTTCCTCATAGAACAAGTATTAAATTAGGATAATAATTCTTTTTATACATTCTTTATTGCTATTTTATATTATTAATTTTATTAAACCAAACTACGTTCTTATTGCCTTTCGAAATAAATTTCCCATGATTCATCCTCAAAAAACGAAAGAGAAAATTTGAAATAATATTTCAGTATACCTGAACATTTTCAGAACTGTTATTTACACCTTTCCCTTTTCTGATCTTTACTCCGTTTGGAAGTTAACTCTTCCCAATCCAACATAATCCATATCAAATCGCTTTGATTTATACCTAGACTCCATTAAAAATGATTCCCACAATTCTTATCCTCGAATCTTCATCAAGCTCATCAGGATTTGACGTCCTCTTTTGCTGCAGAGCGTGAAAATCGATCATTTGCACGAGTCTACTACCTAATCGTCCGTCACAGAGACAAGCTTTCAATTTTATCTCCCCAAAGATTTTTTTCGACACACGTTTATATCTAGGTCCCGTGCTACGAACTATCAACATGTGCCTATGTCATTTATGGTAGGTCTGGTGAAACCCTATGCCCTAGGTCCCTAGGATAGTCTATATGCAATGGGTCGGCTGCAAATAATCGACAGAGCGAGTGCAGATTCGAGGTACAATAATTTTGGGATTTAACACACAGCTGATGCGCACATGGCACGAAAAGGACGTGTCAGATACACATTACGCACAGAGGAAGGCAGACTGTAGAGAGCGTCATCGTAGTCCCCCAGGGCGATGCCCCCTGGCTCGGTACGCTTACGACCCTCGCAATTTTACCCCACCGGAGGGTATTAATAATTTAATGCTTTTAATTCTTTCAAACTCCCCTTAACCCTCACCCACCCCCCGCTCACCACCTCATCGCAATTCTATACTTCCTTCCCCCCCTTTTCTTGAGGGACACACCAGTCACGAGGAAAATTTATATTCCCACAGAAATCGTAAAGCGAGCGACAAAATATCATCTACTAGGTCTGATATCGAATTAGGATACTTTTGAATAACAATAGGATTCAAGGAGAGGCTCTCGATTCTAGTGATGCATGTCGAGCAATAAACGCTCATAAATGATCGAAATTTGTCAAATTTTCCGAGTCAAGGTGTTTATATCTTCATTTTTTTCTATGCGGATCGTGTCTTTTAAAAAAAATTATCGATCCACTCGTGAAACTGTTTTTGAAAATGAAGAGAACGAAATAGAAGCCAAATCGATCGAAAGTTTAAAAAGAAAGTATTTTTTATAAATGTATACTTTCAAAGTTTTTTCTCTTCTCCGAAATTATTTTAAATAAAGAAAAGTTAACTAAATTATTATTATTATTATTATTATTATTATTATTTTATTATCAAGCTCATTTTCGAGGCATTATTTCTGATAAATTTATGTGAAAGAAGAACATTTTTGAAGGTTCTCAATCTTTATTTGGAGGAAAATAATTATTAACATATAATCCCTCAATGGGGTAGGATGCAAAGTCGCTCAAAATTGTAAATTTTTCCGAAATTTTTTAAAAGCACATAAAATTGATCGTAATCTTCCTAATCTCAAAAAACTTCCTGGTATTATAATAATACGTTTGTTTTAATGAGAAAGACGGAATTTTGAGATTAGATTTCGAATTCTTCGTTTTGTGCTAAAAGTATTACAAATAACTATTTTTTCGTTCTATAGACAAACTTCTATTTCAAAAAAGAGTCGTAACGCTATGCAGAGCGAAGAAATATCGAATCATAATATTTATTAACTGAAACGAAGGGGTCAAGTTTTGAAATGAGAACTTGGATGGAAATTGATAGTCATATCATATCAGTCAATTTGTTCAAAAATGTTCAATCGAAATTAAAAACGGGTAAATAAATATCGCCGATAAAACAAGCAAACAAGTCGATAACTTGCGGTGCAAATTCCGGCAAATGTGCGCCATCTAAACACAAATAGCTGAACCTTATACCCGTCCCTGACTCAGTCGATAACAGCCACAAAATAATGGTTGATAAATAAACTAAGTCAAAATTTAATTAATTAATTAATTAATTAAATAATCAAATGAATGTAATGTTCTTGAGTGGAAAAAATAATTTTTAAATAAGATCTTTCTTAAAATGTAATATTAATATTTTGAAGATATAAATACTTTCTTTTCTGAATGAAAAGAAAATATGTATATCTTAAAAAAAATGATTGAAAAAAATTTCCGCACTTTTTTCTGATTAATTATTAAGAAAATAAATTATTCATGAAAAATTTATTCTGTAAATTCAGGCTAATATTAAATATAGTAATTGAAACCGAGCAAAGAGGTTGACGCTTATTTAATTTGCAGATGCAATTCAGTTAAGCACTTACGGGTGACTGATGGTTAATAATTGCCTATGGCATTCGGTTTTAATATTCTTTACCTTCCCTGGAATTGTGGTGACGTTTCTTTGTACATGAGCCATATTTGTCAGAGGCTTGTCGGTTAATTCTTACCTGCAACAAGGGAAAACGTGTAATTAGTGCGAATAACACGCCCACGACAGATAGTAAACTGAGAAAAAGATAATTGAAAGGTTCTTCTTTCTTTTTTCTCAAACGAAAAAAAAAGACGATAAGTGGTTCTTTTCTTTTTTTAAAACGAGTATGTATAAAAAAACTAAAAAGTTGCAAGCTGTGCATTTCGATAAATAGCAACTGCAAACAGTCGGTAAAAAAGAACCCTTCACTGAATTGAATCAATCCAATTTTAACATTTCCAAATTCAATTCAAATAATCCGCTGGGTCGACCAATCGAAGCTTTTTTTGTAATAGAAATAAAAGAAAATAAAAATAAAATAAATGAAAGAATATTCGGGAATATTTTGGAATATGTAGGTATATTCCCAAATCCCTCCCCAAGTATTTCCTTCCCGAGTCTATTTTTTAAAATTTCAAAATAATCGCTGAAAAATATTGCTACACTTATAATATTATAAAAAAATTTAGAATAAGGGTATAAAATGAGTTGAAATCCAAATTTCGAAAATTTCAAGTGATTCCAAGATATTTCAAAATATTGATGATGTTGGGTGATTACACTAGATTTAATTAATGAGGCTTCAGAGGTTTCAAACAAAACTAATTGTAAACTAAAATATTTCAAGATATATAAAAAGATTCTAGAGAAATCAATATTTTAAATATTTAAAAATCCAAAGATATGTTGACTGAGAGGTTTCAATATATTTTAAAAGATTTCCAACAGTTTTTGAAGATTTCAAGAGACTTAACAGTTAAGGAATTTAGAAACATTATTTACATTTTAAAATTACTTAAAATATTTTAAAATTATTTAAATATATTAGAAATATTTTTAAATATTTCAAATCTTGTGAAATTTCTTGCAAATTCTTATACTTTTTGGAATTCATTTATAATCCTTTTAAATACTTACAACTATTTTTAAATTGCATGAAAATCGTAAACGATTCTTTTTAGATTTATTCGAATAAAAATATCAAGAACAAAAATTATCCAAAGTTTCCAAAACCTAAAAGTTTTGAATTTCATATGATTCCAAGAATTATGAAAAGATTTTAAGAGATTTTTATTGATTTTGGGGTTTCAAAGGGATTTTTATAATAGTTGAAAATAGTTATCAAAAGGTTTTTTCAGAAATTTCACAAGGTTTCAAGATGTTTAAAAGGTATCCAGGAATTATAAGGCATTTTAAAGTATTTTAAGGGATTTCAAGGGATTTTAAAGATTTTTAAAGATTTCATAAAATTTTAAAACATTTTTAAAAGATATTTTTATGGAATTTTAGGGAATTTTAAAAAGTTTTGAAAATTTTTTAAAGATTTTATATATTTTAAGGAATTTTAAAGTTTTTCGTGACACTATAAATTATACATTCTTATTATTATAAGAAAATTGGAAGAAATGTTAAGGAATTATAAATATTTTCGTGGAATTTCAAAGGATTTTAAAAGTCTTGTAAGAATTTTCAGTAATTTTAAAAGATTTAAAGAGGTTTCTATGAATTTAAAGGAATTACAATAGATATGTATAATATTTAAAAGATTTAGTGGAATTTTAAAGAATTTTAAAAAGCTTGTAAGAATTTAAAAAAAAAATTTGATTTTTAAAAGTAATTTTAAAAGATTTAAAAGCTTTTCATGGAATTTTAAAGGATTTCAAGAGGATCTGTTAAAATATCCTTAAATTCCTCGAAATTCCAGAACCTCATTTAAAATTCCTAAAAACCCCTTAAAATTCATACAAACCTTTTGAACCTTAAACTTTCATGAAAAATTAGAAAAATTTTAGAAATCGCTTAAATTCGTTGAAATCTTTTAAAATTCTTAGAAATCTCTTAAAATTCCTCAAAATTTTAAAATATTTGAAACTCCTTAAAATTTAAAGGGATTACAAGAGATATGTATAATATTTAAAAGATTTAGTTGAATTTTAAAAGGACTTCATGAAATTTTAAGAGATTTTTAAGGAAGTTTAGAGAATTCAAAAAATTTTAAGGAATTTTAATATTCCTCGTAGAATTTTAAAGGATTTCACAAATTTTTTAAGATTTTCTACATTTGATTTTTTAATGACGTGAATTTGTAAGAAATTAAATAAATAATCGTGCGCGTAGCGCACGTGTTGGTCTGCTAGTTAAATTAAATTTTCTCTTAAATTTTTAATCTCATTTTTGTAAATTTTTTAAAAACATTTTAAATGACTAAAAAATTTGGATAAATCCCTTGAAATTTTTTTATTCCTTTTAAATCCCTACTAAATCTTTAAAATCATAAAAAATATTTTCTAATAATTATAAATATTTCGAAATATTGGCAAAAGCCAATATTTACCTCATTATGATTAGTACACGTGCATACATACATAGATACATAAACACATATAAATATACACACACATACAGACTTACATTACTATATCGAATATTCTCCCTCCGCCCCTTTAATCACAAGAATAATCACTTGCATTGTTTACGAATAATATTAGCCTCGGGGTTCGGTAAACTTGTCTCATTTGCACTAACACACAGACACATGCACATCCGTTTGTGTGAAATAACATAATTAGTAAAGTCCACAATTCCCGTATTCGCTGCAACCCTTGTTCGTACCTACAGTCTTCAAAGTATCTCGGTTCACTTGCGCCTTTGTCTTTCACGTCAAGTAATAATAAAATCAGATAAAATTGTATTGAGATTAATAAATAATAAATAATCTACAAGATTATTTATCTTTCACAGGAGAAAGTTTAAAGCAGAACTGATTTAAAAAAAATTATAGTAATATATATTTGTAATCCAATACTTATGAAAATACAACATTGAGAAATTGAGACCGATGTTCTGGTTTACCTAATGCTGTCCGAGTTAATACTCGAGTTAGTATTCTAGCACGACAAAACGTAACTTTGTTCATTTTGCAATAAAGGCAGACCCGAGAGAATGTCTTTGTATGGAATGAAATAGTCCTGATGACAGTCTGTTAACTGAGACAGTCGCAATCTCAGGCAAGCGATAACGTCTTAACTGATCTGTCGGGGGTCGTAACAAGCATCCATTGCTCGTTTAGGATATTCCTGCAATGCTCTACACAATGCAAATGTATCTTTGCCAACCCAACTCAAAATGTCCTGATTACCACAGTTCCCAATTTCAAGAATTTATGCAACATTCATTATATTTATCCTATCCTATCTTAAAAAAATTGGTGTCACGAAATATCTCGAAAATCTCGCATACATTGTTGTTGCAAACCTGATTGGTTTTTGAATGACTTGAAGTTGAAAGAAAAAAAAAAAAACTAAAAAAATTTCAGAAAAACCTTCCAAATAGCTTGAGTTACGTTAAGATTTCTTCAAACTCCCAAAAACCTCTTGAAATCCCTTAAAAATCCACAAAACGATTAAAATCATAAATGTCTTGAAATCCAAGTTAAAACTCGTAAAAAGCTCTTCAGAACTTAAAATACGTGAAATCTTTTCGTATTTTAAGGAATTTTAAAGAATTTTAAAAATCTTATGAAATTTTTATTTTTTAAGGGATTTTAATGTTTCTCGTAGAGTTTTAAAGGATTTCATGAGCTTTTTTATTGTTTTTTTTAAATTTTCTGGAATTTTGTAAAGTTTTGAAAATTTTTTTAAGTTTTTATATATTGTAAGGGATAATAAAGTTTTTCGTTACATTATAAAGGAATTTAGAAGTTTTGTAAGAATTTCCAGTAATTCTAAAAGATTTTAAGAGGTTTCTATGAATTTAAAGGGATTACAAGAGATATGTATAATATTTAAAAGATTTAGTGGAATTTTAAAGAATTTTAATGATCCTCATGGAATTTAAAAGGATTTCAATTTATGATTATCTAAATTTGAATCAATAAAATTTCATTGTTTCAAACCTCATTGGCTTTTGAATGACTTGAAGTTGTAGGGAAAAAAACGAAAATAATCGCACGCGTGTTTTTTTGCCCTTATAATTACTTTAAAAACTCCCATATCATTTCGGGAATATGCATTTTTTGAGAATTTTTTTATTTTCAGGAATTATTTTTTCGGTATTTTTTCACGAGTCCCTGATCGGGATTTCTATTTTCAATACAGATATTTTAATATAATTAGGCACTTGATTCCTCATAGAGGAAGCATTTACGAATTTTTTAAATATTAAAAAATATATTTAATCCTTTTTTCTCGAAGCAAAGATCATTCATATTTCTAAATAAGATGTATTAATAGTAGATTATTTGTTTTTTTTTTTACAACGCGTTTTCTAACTTTGGTTATTTGAAGAGGAATTGAAGAAAATTTTAGGCGATTTCAGAAGAATTTAAAAATAATTCAAAGTCAATTGAAAATATTATAATTCACAAAATTCGTTTTCAAAATAAATTCGCAAAACTTAAAACGATTTTTACAGATTTCTTTTGCGATTAAAAAAATTTCGTTGTAGTTATATCATTATATCGGAATTTTTACGAGACAATTTCCTCAGAGATTTTATGTAAAGCTTATTGTTTCCTATAAATAAAATTATCTCAGAGTAAAATTCAATGTCATTTTCCGATTTATTTCCGGCTAGGCGTTGGAAAATTTTCAATCAAAAAGAATAAAGGCTCCCTTGAAAAAAGCGAATGGAGTTATTACTCTTTCGAATCAATGCAAGAATTTCAAGAATTTGATTTTTAAAATTCGAGACGAAATTCCTTCATTAATATTTCATGAAAACTCTTTAATTTTCACTATATGCTTTAAAATTCCTCAAAATCATTTCAAATCCTTTAAATTCTTCAAAAAATTTCAAAATCTTTTAAAATTCCTAAAAATTGCCTACAATCCTAGAAACATCCTTAAATTCCTTAAAATTACACTATAATATTTGAAATCCTGTAAAATATCATATATTATTTAAAATCTATTAAAATTCCATGAAATCCTTTAAAATTCCATGAGAAACATTAAAATCCTTTCAAATTACTTTAAAAAATCAAAAATTTTTTTTAATTCTTCCAAACTTTTTAAATTTCTTTAAAATTCCATAAGATCATTTATAATTCCTTAAAATCTCTTTAAATTCTTACGAAAATTCCACGAAAAACTTTAAAATCCCTTAATATATGTAAAAATCTTTTAAATTTTTGAAAAATTTTCACAAAATCTTTAGAAAACCATAAAAATCTCGTGAAATCCTTTAAAATTTCTCAAGGAACTTTAAAATTCCTGAAAATTCTTTTGAATTCCCTCTACTTTCTTAAAAACCTCTTAAAATTTCATTTAGTCCTTTAAAATTTTTCTAAATCTTTTAAATATTATACAAATTTCTTGTAATCCCTTTCAATTCCTAGAAACCTCTTAAATTCTTTTAAAATTTTTTAAATTTCCTTAAAATTCCATAAGATCATTTATAATTCCTTAAAATCTCTTAAAATTCTTACGAAAATTCCACGAAAAACTTTAAAATCCTTTAATATATGTAAAAATCTTTTTAAATTTTTGAAAAATTTTCAAAATTCCTTAAAATTACACAAAATCTTTAGAAAATCATAAAAATCTCGTGAAATCCTTTTAAATTTCTCAAGGAACTTTAAAATTCCTGAAAATTCTTTGAATTCACTCTACTTTCTTAAAAATCTCTTAAAATTTCATTTAGTCCTTTAAAATTTTTCTAAATCTTTTAAATATTATACAAATCTCTTGTAATCCCTTTCAATTCCTTGAAACCTCTTAAATTCTTTTAAAATTATAGAAAATCTCTTGAAATCATTAGAATCCCAAAGAATTTCAAGAATTTAAAGTTATATGGACTTATCGTACTGCAGTTTTGGTTTGTCTTTTCTTGTCTGTCGCACTAGTTTCGAGAAGGCTTCAATAACAGGGAAAGCTACAGGCGATGACAATAAAGTACGTATGGTAAAGAAAAGAAACAGTATAGAAGAAACAAAAACAGAATCTTTCGCAAGGTAAAATAAGTGAAGAAAGCTCAGATGAAAGAATGTAACAAGCTGCAAGTTGGGGGATGAAGAATTACGATTCTAAGCACTACGACGGCAAAAAAGAAACTTTTCTACCACCCGATGCGAGTTTTGTTATTTGTCGAGTGCCTGATTTCAGTGAAATCTTCAAAAGAGAGGCAGGGAAAAGCCTCGAGGGAGTTTCCAACATTCCGAGCCTCTCCGAAGTTTGATCAACCTTTATTTATCTCAGACTAGAAAACATTTACTCTTCTAGCTTTGAAATGACAAAGGTCACATAGGAAGATCTTTTACCCAGACGAAAGGTCTTCAAATGTAAATAAAAGCTGAATCTCCAGGAAAAAGGTCATATATGTTCAGCAAATAAAAGAGCTTCTGTTTTAATTCAGTTTAATTCAGAGTTTATTGACTAGAAACTTATTTCTTTATGATTTATAATGATAAGTGTGAATCAATTTACGATGTAAAATATATATTTTAATATATATATTTTTCTTTATATTGAGAGAAGCTGAATATTCATAAAAGATGAGAAAATTTGTCAAGTATGTTCTATATTTTGCTTCTCTTGGCAGTGCCAGAGAAGCAAATTCGAATGGCGCACTTCAAGACGAATTGCCTGTTGGTCTTTCGAACTAACCAGATGTTTCATGAAGAGGAACAAACACATGGAAGCATACATCTCAGTATGTTAAAGCACCGTGCCTCGTATATCACACTATAAGTTCAGAAATTCACATGACGAGATTTCAAGAGATTTCAAAAGCTAAAGGAGTTTGGCCTCTGATGATAAAGTCAAACACAATCGAATGAAATAAAAAAAGCTCTAAAACAGTAAAACTGTAAAAAGTATCGTCACTTTTAGTAGAAAGAAATGATCCTGGAATATAAATTCTCTTCTTCTAAATTAAAGAAATAACGACTTGATCAGTATCTTAATTCGAAATTGGATCTAAAATACAGAAAAGCGAAATGGAGTTTCAATTAAACTTTTTCAATTGGCCTTTTTATTTTAATTTTACATTAAATTTCTCTCTTTGAAAAATATTACTATATTTTCACTTAAAAGTAAAAAAAAATCATAGTGCAAAAATTAATTGTTCGATTTTTATTTTATTATTTAGTATTTATTATTATTATGATTTTTATTTATATTTTTTTATTTTATTTATTTCATTTATTTTTATCTAATTTAAAATAAGAAATAAATAATGAAATGATAAAGAGAGTAGGAGAGGAGAATCGAAGTTTTTCAGTTACGTCTGACCATAGACGGATTATTCTACTGACTTTCCGTTCAGCCTCTGTCTCGACTTTTCTACTTCAAAATAATTGACTCAGAATTCTTTTTACATTTATTGAAATAAGAATATCAGAAAAAAAGTTTTCAAAGGTCTCAAAACTTAAAATTTTGATTTATTTACAATCAAATCCGAAGTTTCTCGGGATTTTAATAGATTTCATAGTATTTAAAAAAATTTTAAAGAGTAACGATTTAGTTGAATTTTCAGACGTCTAGTCTGAGAATTTTCTTTTAGACTTATTGGAATAAAAATATTAACAATAAAAAATTTTCAAAGTTTCCAAAACCTAAAATTGGTATTTATTTACTAGCCGAAATTTATCGGGCGTTGCTCGGGATTTAAAAATATTTCATAGATTTTAAAGGGATTTCAAAAAATTTTATAAGATTTGAAAAATTATTAGAGAGATTTTACGAGATTTATAGGAATAAAAGGAATGGAATAAAAATATCAACAATAAAAATTTTCCAGTTACGAAAATCTTGACGATTTCCAAGAAATTTCAAAGGATTTCAAAAAGTACAAGTAGTTTTAAATAATTTTCAGGAATTTCAACGAATTTGAAAAGATATCAAAAATAATTTTAGAGAACTACAAGAGATTTGACAAGAATTTGAAAATATCCCAACAGATTTTAAATTATAGGGATTTCGAAAGATTTAAAACGATTTTAAGAAATTTTAAATGATTAAAAAAAATGTTAAAGGTTTTCAAGAGATTTTAAGTGATTTTAAGGGATTTTAAAGAATTTGCAGTGATTTCAAAAGAATTCAGAAGAGTGTTTAACGATTTCCAAGAAATTTCAAAGGATTTTAAAAAGTTCAAGTACTTTTAACTAATTTTAAGGAATTTCAATGAATTTGAAAATATATATCAAATAATTTTATATAATTACAAGAGATCTGACAAAATTTTCATTCTTTTTTTGAGGATATAAAAGAAATTGAAATCGGAAATGACCTGCAATTATCCTATAATTTCAAAGTAAATAATTTTTCATATGATCTGACTTTATCAATTTTATTAAAAATAGATGAAAAGGATTTGGTTGCAGTTTCAGACGTCTAGTCTGACGATTAAAAATGTGAGCAATAAACATTTTGCAGAGTTTCAAAAATCTGAAATTTGTATTTATTTACAAGCAGAAATTTATCCGGCCTTGCTCGGGATTTTAAAAGATTTAAAAAGATTTAAAAAATTATAAAAGGATTTTACGAGATTTATAGTGACTATAGTTGAAAATAGTTATCAAAAGGATTTTTCAGAGATTTCACAAGATTTAAAGAAAATTTAAGATAATTCGAAAGTTTTAGTAAAAATTTTAAGGGTTTTCCAAGACATTTTATAATTATTGTTAAAAGATGACTTTTTCCTGAAATTTTAAGAGATTTTTTAAAGATATTTTGAAACTGGTTTCGAAC
The DNA here is from genome assembly GCA_900474325.1 of Synergus umbraculus. Taxonomy (NCBI): domain Eukaryota; kingdom Metazoa; phylum Arthropoda; class Insecta; order Hymenoptera; family Cynipidae; genus Synergus; species Synergus umbraculus. The sequence continues at coordinate 25,652 of UCOK01016265.1, forward strand.
TATTTAAATTAAATTTTTTATTAAATTTTTAATCTTATATTTGTAACATTTTTAAAAACTTTTAAACAACTAGAAAAGGGTAAATCCCTTGAAATATTTTCGATTCTCTTTAAATCCTTAAAATACTGTAAATCCTCTAAAATCCCTACTAAATCTTTAAAATCGTTTAAAATATCTTGATGTTGTGAAAAATATCTCGAAATCCAGTGGAATTTATTAAGATTACTTGAAACTTAAAAATCTTCTTAAATTCCTTGTACTACCTTCAAATAATTTTAAATGGCTTAAAATCTGTTGAAACTCTTTTGATTTCTTTTGAAATTTATCAAAATTCCCTATAAACTCTTAAAACCTCTTAAAATCTAATCAAATCGATAAAAATGTCTGAAATCCCTTAAAATACTTTTAAAATCCCTTGAAATCTCTTAAAATCCCGAGCAACGCCAGATAAATTTCTGCTAGTAAATAAAAATAAAATAAAATCGTTTTGAGAACTTCTTTTTGATATTCTTAATCCAGTAAATGTTAAAAAAATTAAATAAAATAAAAAAAATTCGTCAGACTAGACGTCTGAAACTTCAACCCAATACTTTAACGGATTGCATAAGATTTTAAGTGATTGTAAGGGAAATTTGGAAAATTTGTCATATTTAAGCTGAATTGTAAAAATCTTATGGATTCGGTCCAGAAAACTTTGCAAAATTCGAAAAATATTTCAAGACCCAAACAGCACACTTCTAAACTAGGAACTCTTGCTCAAAATTCTGAAAGGAGAAATAATCGACTTGACTTTCATTTTTGAAAGGCAGTACTTCAAAAAGTTTTTGCCTTCTTTCGGTGCGTAGCTCGAATTGTAAGTTGTAACTCTAGATTCATAGCTTTGACCAGGTCTTAAATTAGACCTTATGAAATAAAGTCCAGAGCGACGAGCGGTAGTTCCATTATTTCCAAAAGTTGCCTAGCTATCGTGTCGCCCGCTGTTATGTAACGTGTGTTTCGCCATTTTATTTGCGCGTAAGAGCGCCCAGAGAACTGTAAATAATGTCTTGCGGTGGTATCAAGCCGTTTAAACCCCAAGAGAGAGATCGGACAGGGAACCGCGTTTTGTTGCTTTGTGTCTCGTGTATCCGCCTGAGCGAATCCCCGATAGTCGAAAGTGCTTTTCTTCAAAACAAAACGACAATTCAAGAGAAAATTTAAACAATTCTTTTTCTTCAAGCGCATTTAGTTCAGGAATGAAACCCTCTAAATCTGAGTCAGTACCTAGAAACAAAAGAAATTTGGTTAGCATCCCATTAAAAATTAGTCACTTTGACTAGCAATTGGGCTGTATCCGAAATTTTTCGAATCATTCCGAAAGAAACCAATCCAAACAATTTCATTCCGATCTAATCGGAAGGAAGTTTTTAATCCGCATCTAATCTGAATTTAATCTGAAGCCTATTCAAAATTAATCTGAACTTTTAATCCAAATGAATCCGGTCAATACGAATGAATCCGAACTTTCAATATCCGAATGAATCCGGTCTATCAGAAATTTCAATCTGAATTAAACCAGTCTCTCCGAATTAATCCAAATCATTTCGAAAAATTCGGATTGAAAGTTCGGATTAATTCGTATAAGTTCGGATTGACCGAATTCATTTAGAGGGATTTTGAATGAGCTTCAGATTAATTCGGATTGATTTGGAATGAATTTTAACCCGAAGCCAGGTTTCTAGAAATTTAAAGGGATTACAAGAGATTTGTATAGTATTTAAAAGATTTAGAAAAATTTTAAAGGACTTCATGAAATTTTAAGAGATTTTTAAGAAAGTTTAGGGAATTCAAGCATTTTAAGGAATTTTAAAGTACCTCATGGAATTTCAAACGATTTCATGAGATTTTTATGATTTTTAAAAGATTTTGTCTTGTGGAATTTTACGTATTCCTAAAAAGATTTCAAAGTTTTTCGTGGAATTATAAAGGATTTTAAGAAGTTTGTAAGAATATGAAGAGAAAAAATTTTTTAAAATGCTTAAAATCCTTTATAATTTCACGAAAAACTTTTAAATCCTTTAAAATACGTAAAAATTTTTGAAACCTTTTCAAAATTCCTTAAAATTCCACAAAATTTTTAGAAAATCATAAAAATCTCATGAAACCCTTTAAAATTCCACGAGGAACATTAAAATCCCTTAAATTTACTTTAAAAAATCAAAAATTCTTAAAATTCTACCAAACTTTTCTCTAAAAACTTCATGAAGTCGTTTATTCTAAATCTTTTAAATATTATAAAAATCTCTTATAATCCCTTTAAACTCCTAGAAACCTCTTAAAATCTTTTAAAATTATGGAAAATCTCTTTAAATGATTTGAAACCCAAAGAATTTCAAAAAATGCCTGAGAATTCTTTATAATCTTATGAAATCCTTGGAATGTTTCTAAGATCTGTTAAATAAACTAAAAAAATCTATAAATGGAATACGCTAAAAATAACATAGCAAAAATGTCAATTTCTCGAAAGAAAATCTAAAAAAAAAAAACTTTCTAAGCAGACTCTAAATGCTCTGTTGTCAGACTTTAACAAATTTCAAAAGTTTTTTTTAAGAATTTTAAGAGATTTTAACAAATTTTGAAGGATTTCGAAGTTTTTTATAAAATTTTAAGAGGCGCCATCAAAATGACGCTGAAGCTGGCGGCCAGGTTCTAGCGGCTAGGAAAATATTTAGGGAATGGGCCTGAAACTTATCATTTTGAGTCCCAAAAGTTAACCCATCGTTAAAGTCGTGACAGCAGACTTAGATTATGAAAAATAGAATTTTAAATCGATTATTTTCTCTAAGTCCGAACGGACGTCAATTTTAAAATTGGGAATGAGACTGTAAATTATATTTTAGGGTCCAAAAAGGTAAAACCCATGTCATAATCGACGTCCGTTGGGACTTAGAGGAAAAAAATCGATTAAAAATTCAACTTTTGATAATCTAGAAAGCAAACCCTTCAATTCCAACTTTTAAAACTTATTACTTTTACGAAATATTTACGTAATATTACACATCTTGAAACGATCAACAAAGTGTACCAGCTCGCGCACCAGGTGCTTAGTACAAGAATCTTCGCGAATTGCTTTGAAATTCCAAGTTTTCGAAGAACATTAAGACCACCTAATGTTCAACCGATAACCGAAGTGCACAAGGTCGCGCACCAGGTGTTTAGAATAAGAATCTTCGGGAATTTCTTTAAATTTACAATTCTTCCAAGAACATTAAAAACTTCAAAAAGTGAAACGATGACCAGCGTGCACCAGGTTACGCACAAGGTGTCTAGAACAAGAAATTTCGGGAATTTCTTTAAATTTGCAATTCTTACAAGAAAATTAAAAACTTTCAAAGGTGAAACGATCGCCAAAGTGCACCAGGTCGCGCATCAGGTGTTTAGAACAATAATCTTCTGACTTTGTGCACTTTGGTCATCATTTCACTTTTTGAAGTTGTTAATGTTCTTGGAGGAATTTTAAATTGAAAAAAATTCTCGAAGATTCTTATTCTAAATACCTGGTGCGCGACCTGGTGCACACTGGTCATCGTTTCACCTTTGGAAGTTTTTAATGTTCTTGGAAGAACTTTAAATTTAAAGAAATTCCCGAAGATTTTTATTCTAAACACCTGGTGCGCGACCTGGTGCACTCTGGTCATAGTTTCACCTTTTGGAGTTTTTAATGTTCTTGGAAAACTTGGAATTTCAATGAAATTTCCGAAGATTCTTGTGCTAAACACCGGGTTATAATTATAATTTCAAATCTGATTGACTTTGGAATGACTTGAAGTTGTCAGAAGAAAAATTAAAATTGGTTTGCTAGTAGATATTGAGATGTCTAAAATTACGTCACATTCAATCGGTAATGTCGAAATCTGTAGTTCAATATCAACTGGAGGGCTGGAGAACATTATTTGAATAGGAGTTTGAATGAAATTAATTTTTCAAATTAAAATAGGTGAAAAATTGTGATATTGCTTTGCTTTTCAAATAGAAAAGGAATTTTCATATTTATTGTCGGCAATTTGAAAAGCGTGCGATTTTTTGCAGTCCATCAGTAAAAATTATAATGTACCGACATTGAGGTTGGATTGCATTGTTTTTTTGATGTGACAATGTGTAACTCAACCTGAATTTCGGTACATTCTAATTATATGCTTTGGCCGATACACGGCATCCCTGTGAGAAGTTATTGCGTATCCGCCTTTATCTATCTTTCTCTCTCTACATATCAGTCCATCTCTCTCACCTAGATGTTCACCTGTAAGTGCGGCAGTGCCGTCTACTTCATAGCGTTAAGTATTTCCGCCACATTAGCGTCTCTTTCTCAACTCGCGTTAAAATTTTCGTTTTTATTCGAATTTTTTCGACTCTTTTTCGCTGTACCCGGTCTTATCGACTTTCGTAATGTCCGTTCCGAGGGAAAGTGCCTCCGAAGGCGCTCAGGAAGTGGAAAATCGAAATGTGTCTTCCCTGTCTCACATTGCTCCAAATCGACGCCATCGCCGACATTACGACGCCGAAAGTGAGGACGAAAGCTCTCCTGAGGTCAAGAAACCCAGGTACAGCTTTAAAGCTCAGCTCCGGAGCATGCAGGAACAGCTGAATTCACTGACCGGTTTGCTTACACAGGGAACACATCACCGAGATATTCCTCAGGCTTCGACGCCCACGACCACGCCTTCGAGTTCTAGAGTTCTGCAAGTCGGAGAGTTACGAACCCAGATTGACGAAAAAAAGGCTGTACGACCAGCCACGAAGGAGCGTCTGGAAGATAAACGAAGAGCTTTGTCACCTAGACAGGAAGAAGGACCCTTTCCTAGCAACAGACATGGTCCTCTCCGGCCTGTCAATTGCGATTCTCGAGCAGAAGGAACTATTAAAGTCAGGTTTGCAATCCATTATCGATGGTTCTTTCTCCTGAAACTCCTGAAACTCTTTTCGAGAGTTTTGCCTCTTTGTTTGGTCCGGGATCTCAGATTCAAAAAAACTTCGATCAGATCACTCAGACGATTTGTGGCAAAAGAGCACAATGTATAGAGGCCAGGAGAGAGCATCTCCTATCCGAGCTAAAGAACAAAAACGTTCAGATTGCTCTTCGCAAGGTTCCTCCCAGCAACGAATACCTGTTCAATAAGGGTGACCTCTCTTCTCTTATTCAGTCTCTTGGTGGCTCTCAAAACTGGCTAAATACTCCAGCTTATGTTTCCTCAAGGAAAAATTTAAAAAGAGTTTGCTCCTCGTAGCTCATCTTCTTCTCGATCGACTCAGGCTTCAGCAGGACCTTCACATGCTTCTAGACCCAGTTTCGAACCCCGTCGAAACTACTCGAACACCAAGAGCTCCTTCCAGAAGCTGCAACCTAACCTCAAACCTTCTGGTTCCTTTCACAAAAAATCTGACAGCAAGTGACTATCATCTACCCCGTGTCTTCTCAGGAGGCCAGCTGTCTCTCTTCCTAGAGAAGTGGAGAGACATGGTTGCTCCACCAAACATCCTGAAAATTATCTCCGGTTTTCGAATACCCTTAATTTCAAGGCCAAGGCTCCTGTAAACTGGAAACGCTCCAGGTTCGTCACGGAAATTTCTCCACAAATGTCTCAGGAAATAGAAACTCTAAAGCAACAGAAGGTAGTGGAGTTTCCACCACATCCAGGCCCCAGCTTCATCTCCAGAATGTTTCTCGTTCAGAAGAGCAGTGGAGGACTCAGACCAATTTTCGATCTACGAGACCTCAACAAATATGTCCGGGTAAGAAAGTTCCGACTCTTCTCACAATAAGAATTCCAGACTTTCTCCAGGACGGAGACTGAATGACTCGCATCGACTTGTCCCTAGCCTTCCTACACGTACCTATAGCGGACTCGCATCGATGCCTCCTTCGTTTCATTTACAACAAGGAGTTGCTTCAGTGGACAAGCTTGCCCTTTGGCCTTTCCGCTGCCCCTCATACCTTCGCAACCATATAAAATTGGATTGCAGAGATTCTACGAGCGCGAGGTATGAGGGTAGTCGTATATCAAGACGACTTTCTCCTCGTCTCTCAAGACAGGAGCAAATTGAAGACGCAGATCCTCGAGGCAGTGGAACTGCTGGAGTTTCTCGGCTGGAGGGTCAATCGAGACAAGTGTGTTCTGAACCCTTGTCAGAAGGTCGAATTCCTGGGCATTCTTTGGAATACCAGAGAAAACCTCATGCACCTCCCTCAGAAGAAGATTCAGAAGATCGTCGACCTATCACAAAGGTTCTCCTCTCAGGGACAATGCTCCCTAAGAGACCTTTAGTGCCTCTTGAGCCAGTTAAACTTCGGCAATTTCGTCATCCACAAAGGGCGTTTTCATTGCCGCCACCTTCAACGATTCTTGACCAAATTCCGTCAGAACAGACCACGACAGAAGCTCGCTATAACTCCTCAGGCTATTCAGAAGCTGATGTGGTGGCAGACAGCTGTGACTTCCTCTGCTTCGCTTCACAAGCCCGCAATAACGAACTTTCTCACGACCAACGCTGCAAATTCAGGTTGGGGAGCCCAGCTCGATGGTCTCCACATCGCCGGATCATGGTCACAGTCACAGAGGAATTGGCACTCCAACAAAAAGGAGATGTTCGCGGTGCATGCTGCAAAAAAAGGTTGTCTCACCAGCTTCGGGATGCTCACGTCTTACTGCAAACGGACAACCGAACCCTTGTAGCCTACATCTAGAAGGAGGGAGGCACAAGGTCTCTTCAATTACTGGACCTAACCTATCAACTGCTCAACATCATGGACAAGAGCAACATCACCCTCTCCGCAACGTATCTTCCGGGAAGATACAACGGGATAGCGGATCGACTGTCGAGAGGAAAGCCTCTCCCAGAGTGGCACTTGCTACCTCACGCAACGGGAGCGATCTTCGCCGACTGAGGCGTACCAGACGTCGACTTCTTTGCCTCAGCAAGATCAGCAGTAGTCAAGCAGTACGTCTCGCGAGACTGCAACGATCGTCGGGCATTGTTCACAGACGCCTTCAGTCAGCCATGGCACTGCAGGCTCGGTTGGCTCTTCCCTCCACCCTGTCTCATACCGAGAGTTCTCGCTCACCTGAACAGGTGCAAGGGACAGTTTCTCCTAGTAGCTCCTAAGTGGGAGCAGACCTTCTGGATGTCCGACCTAGCGAGCAGAAGCAAGGAACCTCCAATAACCATCCAGGACCTAGAGACCTCCCTCATCGACACAACTACGAACCAACCTCCTCAACAGGTGGAACGTCTCACACTCCAGGTTTGGAGAATTGGGTGTGGCAGGACCTCGTAAAAGACTGGCCTCCTCAACAACAGGAATTGATTAAGAGTAGTTGGAGACAATCAACCCTCGAAACATACAAGGCTCCAATTAAAAGATGGCTCCTCTGGTCCCAGAGGCTGGGGATTAACCCGAAAGCACCACAAGGCTGGCGGAGCTGCCGCTGAATCAACCAGTGATTTCTTAGTTCGACAAACCCTAAAGGCTATCTCGATTGCTAGGCCTCGCGAGATTAAATCCCCAATTTGGGATGCCAGGATTCTTCTCAACTGGCCTACGGACAACTTGTCATTCTTCGAGACTTCCAGACGGACAGCAGCCCTACTTCTACTAGCTTCTGGACGACGAATCCACGACCTGACACTCCTCCAAATCTCAAGGGACCACCTAGATAATCAGGGAAATGAAATTATCATGTGGCCAGTCTTCGGCTCCAAAACAGACAGAGCCTCGTTCAGACAGTCGGGTTTGAAGATTTCCAAGCATCCAAATATTTGGTTGTGCAAATCAGGGCAATGCTTAAACGATCTGAAGAAAGAAGAAGAGGTTCCAACATCGACGCCCTCTTCATCACTATCAACGGTGACGTTAAACCAGCTTCTAGAACTGTCATCGCAAATTGGGTCAGATCAGTCCTGAAGGAGGCAGGTATAGACGCCTCTCCAGGAAGCATTCGCTCTGCGGTAGCATCACGTGGCTGGCTAGACGACCTACCGGTCCAAGACATTTTGGATCGTGGAAATTGGAGATGCGCCGAAACCTTTAAAAAGCATTACTACCGTGAGGTTTCAGGTATCAACCAGGTTGAACCTGGGAGTTGTTTATCCTTTCCTGAGTTTACTCCCATATAAAGAATGCCTTTTCTCAGTGCACATAAAATTACACGAATATCTTCCTTAATTTTGATTCTGTTTACTTAAATTTGATTTTCTTTTGAAGTTACCGACTCGTTCTGTTTCAGCTACCTGTATTCTTCTAACAATAAATTGTTAACAATTCATGACTATACTAAGAGTTTTCTACATCTATTAATTACATTTTCATTTTCATCTCATCACATAGCGTTGAGTTCACCAGTAGATAACAAACACGTCTCTCATAGGGATGCCGTGTATCGGCCAAAGCATATAATATTAGCGTTTTGAATTACGCTAAGAGTCTTACTGGATGAGAGTCGCTATGAAGTAGACGGCACTGCCGCACTTACAGGTGAACATCTAGGTGAGAGAGATGGACTGATATGTAGAGAGAGAAAGATAGATAAAGGCGGATACGCAATAGCTTCTTTCATAGGGATGCCGTGTATCGGCTCTCGCACATAATATGCGTTTTGTTGTAATTCAAAACGCTAATATTTTTTTCTGATGAATTCGACGTTACCGATCGAGTGTGACGTAATGTTAGACATCTTAATAAACAAAAAAACGGCGTTACCAAGGAAACAAATAAGAAAAATTTAGAAGAAAAATATAGTAGAAAAATATCAAGCAGGAAAAAGGGAAAAGGAATAAAAAGGAAGAAAAGCTATAAAAAATGAGTTCTAATGAAGAATTGAAGAAGATGATGGAGAGCATCCTAAAATCTAATCAGGAGATTGCGCAGATGAGAGCAACTCTGGAGAGTTTAAATCAGAAGTTATCCAATATTTCGCACAGTACGTATAAAGACATTTATTTTCACATAGAATATTTACTTTTAAAATTTTTAATTTCTTTTTTAGAGTTCTGACATCCTTTCTAATTTTCAGTTCACCGAATTTCTATTTGTCGTAATTTTTATTTAACCTAAATTTCATTCATCCGAAATTTGATTTGTCCAGAATTCCATTTATCATAAGAGTGGAATCCCATGCAGGCGCAAAATGCAAAAAATTATTATAAATGAATATTCATGCATGCGCCTCCTTTTTCTTAGAGTTCTATGTAGATTTAAGATATTTCTATAGTTCCTGATACATTTTGAAAATAGTTCACAAAAATTTTACTCAAAAAATAGTTTTTCAAAAAATAGAGTCAGTCACCAACTGTAGAAAATCAACTTTTTCAAAAATATTTCTGTTCTTCAAAGAGAGTTCTAGAATTCTCTTCAAAGAACAGGAATATTTTTGAAAAAGTTGATTTCCACAGTGGGGGGCTGGCTCTATTTTTTGAAAAACTTTTTTTTGGGTAAAATTTTGAGGAACTATTTTCAAAATGTAACGGGAAGAGTAGAAAAAAAATTATTTGTTAATTTATTATATTTTCAAAAAAATTTTTTTATTTTAGAAAAACCCGGCAATGTTGTCGTAAAGAAGGAAGATGCAGGAGAGAAAGAGATAAAAGAAGAAAAGAAGGATGAAGATAAGCAGGAAGCGAATAGAAAGAGATATCGAGGAAAGGGAGCTGGCAAAAGCAAGAGGGACTACTATAGTGGAAGGAACTGGGATTGGAATTGGAGGAGAGGCAGTGGAAGAGGAGGGAGGCGAGGAGGTGGTGGTGCAGGTGGTGGAGTGGGGGAGAAAAAGTATATATTTCACATTGGATTGTGAAGTAATTTTTTATTAATTTTAATAAATAATTAAATTGTTCATATTTTAATTTTTTTACTAGCTTTTCTTTTTTAAATACTAGTAATCAAAACCCAGTCAGATTTGCAGCAATAATAGATTCCAGATTTTCAAGACCTTTTGTGACACCATTTTTTTAGAGAGGAATTTCAAAAAATTTCTATGAATTTTAAGAGATTTTCACGAATTTAATGAATATCAAGAGATTTTTTGTAATTTCTAAAAGATTTTGTGAAATTTTAAAAGATATTTTAGAATTTTTAGGAAAGAAGAGATTTTAAATATTATATTTTGAAGAATTTTCGAGAGGTTTGAATTTTCTATTTTTAGTGTTTTTTCTAGACATTTTAAGTGATTTTATAGGATTTTATAGGATTTTAAATTTCTCTATGGAATTTCAACCGAATTGAAGGTATTTTTGATTTTTTAAAAAGTTTGTGAAATTTTAAATTATTCCATGGAACTTTAAAAAATGTTAAGGGATATTAAGTGATTTTAAATATTTTCTCCTAATTTAAAAAGATTTCAAGAAGTTTTTATGGTTTTAAAATACAACATTTTTTGTAAATTGAAAGATTCCATGAGATTTTAAGAGTTTTTTTTTTAGAAATTTTAAGGAATTTTAAAGTTTTTTGTGGAATTTAATTAAAATGATGTAAAAGAATTTTTAAAAATGGGAGTTCTTTATATCATTTTTTAAATAGATAGGATTATTCTCAGTCATTTCCAAATTTCTTCCCGATCTTTCCCAGTTTCGCGGTCAAGTCGCCACCCTTAAAGACGGTCCAAAAATATTCAGAATCAATAGCGGCATATGTTCTTGTCGACCTTCTCCGGTCTCTTTTCTACTATAGTAATGATTAAATCGCCAACGCTCTACTTGATAGTAAGGAGCTTAACGCGTTCAAGTGGAGTGCTTTGAGTAGCTATTAATGGGGTGGTCACTTTGCATTCTGCAATAGGAAAGGAGAAATGGGTTACGTTCGATTGCCACTCGTTCAGCTATCAATACCTTTTGGTCAACCTTGGCCTCTGCAATCCAGTTGATATATATATATACCTATCCACCTCTACAGGAATCAAGCTCAAGGAATCAAACTCAAGGATTTTATACATATATATATCTGACTAGATACCGTCTTATTTCTCGTATGTAAGACACGCGCGTCCTCTTTTACCTCGGTTCTTTTGAGGCGCGCATCTTCGCAATACGATTACCGTAATCTCCGTCGTTTTAACGTCCTTTCGACGGATCTCTCTTATCGTGATTCAGCAGCGGAAGAAAGTCGATGCGAGAAAAAAGGTAAGAGGTAATACAAGACGAGCTTTTACCCTCGTGAAAGGTAACGAGCCAGTATCACCATGGAAATGTCACAGCAATCAACGATTCATGCAACCCTGGATTATAAAAGCAACTCGAGAGACCTACAGCGAGTTTTTCAAATGTCGTTATCCATTTCCTCACAACGCGAATCATGCCTAAAAGTTACTTCTCTAAACATCATCTAAAAAAGTAATCCACTTGGGTGTAGGAAAAATTTTCTAAGGACTACAGAGTTTCCCCAAGATTCACTTTTTCAATTTCCCTCATTTCTCTGACTTTTCCTTGACTTTCAGACAAATTTCCATGACAGAAAAGTATTAAAAATGCGCACAAATTTTCAATAATAATACTTCACAACATTTAATACAACATTCATATTCGTAAAAATCTATCAAATTTACAACTTTTGAAATCCCTTAAAATTCATTAAAATTGCTTGAAATTCCTATAAACATCTTACAATTCCACGAAATCTTTTTAAAATATCTTGAAATATTTTAAAAGTCCACGAGAAACTTTAACGTCACTTAAAATTCGTAAAAATTTCTCAAATTTATGACAAACTTGGAAATTTTTTAAAATTCATTGCTTCAAATTCCTAGAAACATCTTAAAATTCCACAAAAGCCCTTCAAAATTGTTAATATTTGCTGAAATCCCTTGAATTTTAACTAATCTTTAAAAAATTATATGATATTCTTTAAATTCCACGAAAAACTTTTAAATCTTTTAAAATTCCTAAAAATCTCTTAAAATTTCCTGTAATCCTTCAAAATTTCATTAGGAACTTTAAAATCCTTTAAAATTCGCTGAAATCTTTTGAAATACCTATAAAAATCTTTAAATACGTTAAATTATACTACAATATTTAAAACTCCATGAAATCTTTTACAATTATTTTACAAAATCTTTTACAAAATCTTTTACAAATCATGGAAATTTCGTGAAATTCTTTAAAATTCCATAAAGTGCATTAAAACCTATAAAAAAAATTCTATGAGGACTATTAAAATTCCTTAAAATTATTTTTAAAATAGCAAAATTATTTAAAATTTTTACAAACTTTCAAAAATCCTTTATAATTCCTCGAAAAACTTTAAAATCCCCGAAAATACGTAAAAATTTTTGAAAACTTATCAAACTTCCATAGAATTCTACAAAATCTTTAAAAAAAAAACTTAAAAACCTCGAGAATTCTTTTAAAATTATATAAAAAATATTAAAATCAGGCAGGGACATTCCGACACACGAACCCTGACCAGGCTAGTACAATTATCCAGGAATGAACTAGCAATTCGTAAGAGGGTAAACCTACAGTGAAAAAGTAATAAATGACTGGAGGGGAAATGTTCGACTAACACAAAGAAGAGATTAAGATGACGGTGTTGCATAAATTTAAATTCAAATAAGGATATTTTAGATGAAAAAGTACAATGTATTAATAAAGGCAGACATTTTAAAGACATTTTAGGTAATGTTTATATTTTTTCAACGGAAACGGATATTGTTTATTAAAGATCATCAAATTTTTATAAAAACCAATTAAACTCAACTATTTGAAGTTATGTTTGTATTTTCTCAACGGAAATGGATATTTTTACGTAAAAATCTCCATTTCCGTTGAGAAACCGCAAACATAACCTTCAATATTTGTGTTTAGTTGTTTCTAATAAAAATGGGATGCTTTTTACGTAAAAATATCCATTTCCCTTGAGAAAACACAAACATAACGTCAAAAAATAGAGTTTAGTTGTTTCTGATAAAAATGGGATGATGTTTACGTAAAAATATCAATTTCCGTTGAGAAAACAAAAACATAACCTCAAATAGGTGAGTTTAGTTGTTTCTGATAAAAATGGGATGATGTTTACGTAAAAATCTCCATTTCCATTTAGAAACCACAAACATAACCTCAAATATTTGTGTTTAGTTGTTTCTGATAAAAATGGGATGATGTTTACGTAAAAATATCCATTTCCGTTGAGAAAACACAAACATAAACTTCAATATTTGTGTGTAGTTGTTTCTGATAAAAATGGGTTGATTTTTACGTAAAAATGTCCATTTCCGTTGAGAAAACAAAAACATAACCTCAAATATTTGTGTTTAGTTGTTTCTGATAAAAATGGGATGATGTTTACGTAAAAATCTCCATTTCCGTTTAGAAACCACAAACATAACCTCAAATATTTGTGTTTAGTTGTTTCTGATAAAAATTTGATGATCTTTAATGAATAATATCCATTTCCGTTGAAAAAATATAAACATTACCTAAAATTACTTTAAAATGTCTGCCTTTATTAATACATTGTACTTTTTCATCTAAAATATCCTTATTTGAATTTAAATTTATTCAACACCGTCATCTTAATCTCTTCTTTGTGTTAGTCGAACATAGAGTTCTTAAATTCTCGAGAACTTAAATTCAGGTTATATGACCGAGAATATGACAGAATTTATGAGAATTTAAAAGAATTTAAGAGAATTTAAGAATTTATGATTTGTAGAAAAATTGTTATTGTTTACATTATTTACATAGTTAAATTTTAGTCATTTATTAGCTAAGGCATATTTAGGAATGTAACATGCAAAACAACAGCTTACTAGTTAACTAAAGCCACAAAATTCATCTTATAATAAACGTTACTTTATAGGTTATGTTACTGACTAACATAACCTATACTCTGCACACATTTATGACAGTTTTTTTCATTTACTACTTGTGTAAAGCTGATTAAGAAGTAATCGAAGTACAAAAAACAGTTTATTACACTTTATCGGTTAATTAATCAATAATTATCTCCCTTGTCATAAAAATCTCTAAAATCATAAGTTCTTATAAATTCTTAGAGAATTTAAGTCTCGGTAATATTCTCGGTTATATTCTCATTCTCGTTACCGT
>UCOK01016268.1:0-12339 GCA_900474325.1 Synergus umbraculus
GCTGTACGTTCCTGTCCAACCTTGAGTACTCATCATTTAATTAACATCTTTATTATCCTGGCCAGTGTGACGTACGGGTTAAGTGGGACATTAAAAGGATGAATCAACATCATTTGGGTCTAGTTAGAATTGTTATTAAACATTAACTTTCGGAAATAATTTTGGATATTTGGATCCCAGCAGAGCCCCTTCTAGATACAAACCTGAATTTCATCTCCACTACTACGTAACTTAGCAACCTAAAGCCTGTATCTTATGTTATAAACGCTCCATGGAAACAGAACCTATTCACCAATCAGAATCGAGCTCTTTGGGAACGAAGAAGAAGACGCCGATTTCTGGCCATCTTTCGTCTAGCAGCTTCCAGAGCAGACGCATCGTGTATTAGATCAATTTATTTTAAAAAGTGTGTTTAGTGTCCTGATTGTATTTATTATTCAGGTATTTAGTCATTTGGTTATTTTGGAGTGTTTTCCCAATAATTTCGTGTTCATTTTAAGTTATATATCTTGCATTTTCCTAGATTGCGTTTGCAATCATTATTCTGTGTCTTCCCCTTGTATTTTTGTTATTTGAGAATTGCATCATCTATGATTTTATAAGTTCATTGACCCCTCCCTTTCTTTGAAACTTTTATATTATTTCGTTTTAAATTACTTTGCATTTGGATTAAGTCCTTTTTATTCTTGTGTTTTTTTTAGATTAATTACATGAAACTAATTTAAAGTTAAAGCTTTAGATTTTATCGTTTTGAATTTTATGTCCCTGCTTCTATTTAATATTGTCTCCCTATTTTATGAAATTATATCCCTTTTATTTATATTTGTGTCTCTTCAAAAATTGTTTTTATTCGAAAGAATTATCATAATTTTGATCGTTATTTTGTGCCACTCAATTTTAATATTTCCGATTTTCTTTTGGTTTATTATTATTCCGCATTTATATTTGTATTCCCCAATTCTGTTTAGTCCATTCCCTTTTATTATATTTATCTTGCATCCATATCCAATCTAAAAATAGAAAAGGACGAAAGATCCTAATTATATAAATTAGTATTTTTTTTTGTATTTTTGTGTATCTAACCCTACTCTTGATATCATACTCTCTTTTGTCCCACTTTTGTTAAATCTTTGCTAATGTTAAGTTATTTTTGATTATTATTGAATAAACTTATGTTATTATTTAATATTTCTGGTTTTATTAATTTAAATATTTCTTCAATTATATAACTAATTATTATTCGTCCCATCCCTCTCTACCACTTCGTCACAAAGACTAGCCGCAGATATTGCCGATCATTAATTGATTTAATTTTTATTTTCTTTTATTTATTTGAGCTATCGAGTTCAGTTTCTTGTTCTTTTAATCGACCTATTTGGTCTGGCGCCCAACTCTAACATTCGGCAAGACATAACCGTATTATTTGAATTAGTTATAGTTTAAATTAAATAAACGGTTATATTACACACACGAATACACGTAATTGCACTAGTAATTGAACACGTAATTACCACGAACAACTTTACGAAATAACCGATGTTGTAAGGGTCGAAATAACCGATTTTGCAAGGGCAGAAATAACTGATGTTGCAAGGGCAAGGTCAAGATTCAATCTGATAGTTTTCCAGGGAAAAGTGTAAACATCTTGGGAAAGCCTGAGAAAATTTTCACATCCCCTCTTTTTTCCTTCTACAACCACGCCCTCATACCCCCAAGAGGCCCTTTCAAAATGTACTATAGGGTACAAACCACTTGAATTATTTTAATAACACTGACAGAATAAATATTTTTTGAAATGTTATTAAAATATTTTCAAAAATAAATATAAAACATAAAAATTTTCGAACTTCTTATATGAAACTAATTAAAACCTAAGTTATCAGATTCAAATTTACCCCCTCTCTACTTTTAACCGTGAAGATAATTCATCCCCACCAAACTACACTTTCCCCACTACTGCGAATTCACCCCTACTATCTGTATATCATCCACTCATAGACGTTATACATAACGTATAATAGGTTCAGACTCATTTTAACAAGTTCAGACTCGTTTTACCCTCACTCTGTTAATCAGCGTAGGGAACATATAGAGCTGAGCTGTGAGTGTTTAGTTAACAGTTTCTCTGTATCTCTCAAACACTAAAGTACAATGTTTCAAAATATGGTACGTACAGAAACATCTGGTTTTTTTAATAATACAAATATTACACACTCTATAAAAAAGGATGATGATAATATTTCTTCAAACCATGGCAAGAAAAGACTTCATATGACAGAGGTAGAACCTGCACGCAGATCAACTAAACATCTCATCCTGACTACATTATATGCACTCAATAATTCATGCAGTAAAAATATTCTTATTGGACTTGAGCTACAGACTGATGGCAGTTTTCAACCCATTGTGAAAATTTTATCCAACAAATTACAAGGAATTACATTCGGGGTGACAACATGTTCAAAATTTCTACAACATCTGGAGTTCATCGGTGATTATTTCAGAAAGGACAAACAACCCTCCTCCGATTACTCACAACCCCTTGAGATAAACGAGTACAAGGTATTGTTTACGACAGCGTTTGGTGAGAAGTCTATTCTTTTTGACCGTACATTCACGTCTAGTGAGGAATGTGAAAAAAGTGAAAATTCTTGTGAAACCAAGAAACAAAAAGTTTTTGTGCCGACTGTTGCTATGAAAGAAGCTACGTTTGTTGGACTGAAAAATGTTATTTTATGTGTGAATGAGTATGTTAGTATGTTGAAAACCTTCTCATTGAGCAAAAAGACATGGACATCCTGAGGACATCTTAAAAATATCCTTAGGACGTCCATGTCAGTCCAATTGATGTCCTAAGGATATCTTTAAGACGTCCTCAGGATGTCCATGTCTTTTTTCCCTCTGGGTTATGCGGTTTGACAGAGGTTTCTGTAACACACATTGTAAAACTACTTACAGATCATTGCATCACCAAAAAGATGCCCGAACCATCTGAACAATTTATTTTCAATGTACTTAACAACGAAAATGTTAACGAATTCAAAAATATTCGGCATTCATTTTTATCGTCAAAACTTAATGACTATTATCTTTATATAATTTACCATGAAGTTAGTGGTGTTTTATTATCGTATTTGACTTCAACCGTGCGCATGAATGTACTCAAAAGAATCACATTCAACTAAACATTGTTAAAAATGTAAAAGAAAATGTAATGTAAAAAAAAACATTTCTTTTTTTGAAGTTTTGTCATCAAATAAATCTGTTTTTAATTTTACATAATCTTGTTTTTACTCATAATCATCCTTTCCTTACTATACATGTACATAGATTTCATCATGCTTTGAAACTGAGGGTTTTTCACAATCTAAAGGGCGATCAAAATTCCTGACCCTCATTATTTTTTTTATTATTCTAAAATACTAAGAATGAAATATATCAATAAATATAAATCTTGCTTTTCGTATTTCCACCAAACACAACAGAAGGATCGGTTTTAGCACCCATTGTGAAAGCGGGCTAAGGGATTAGCTTTCAGTAAAAAGATCATGTACTACTTAGATTTTCACCATTTTTCCTTCTGGCCAAAGTAGAACTCTCGAATTACAATAAGGAGGCTGGCGTAATCAGCTATCAGTGAAACGATCATTTACTACCTAGATTTGCATCATTTTCCCTTCTGGTCAGAGTAGAACCCTTCGAATTACAGTAAGGAGGCTTAGGTCATCAGCTATCAGTGAAACGATCATTTACTACCTAGATTTTCATCATTTTCCCTTCTGACGAGGCAATGGGGCTGACCTTATAACAGTGGGCATGGAAAAGTGGGGGAAGGGATGCTGTCCATGGTGGTCCACAGGTAATGGGAAGGGGTATGACGTCATAGGACGGTGCAGAGAACTGGGAAAAGTGGAGGGGGGACGCCGTCCATAGTGGTCCCCTAGATATAGGCGAGGGGGTTGGCGCCAAAGTGCAGTGCGGGGGGCATGGAAAAGTGAAGGGGGAGACTGTCCATAGTGGCCCCTTACTACTTACATCTAGGTAAGTGCATCTTAATTTATATTTAAGACAAGATAAGATAAGATCCCAGTGGGCAAAAAATTGAAAGAAGTTTTTAGAACGTCCTGAAAACGTCCTATGTCAGGCCAAAGAACGTCCAATGTTCCAAATACATAATGTTCCATAATGTTCCAGATACATAAGCTTCTTAAAAAGAATTGATCTTATTAATACAGTTTTATTTTTGTGGCTATAAAATTATTTTCAGAGGTATTACAGAAACAATACTTAAACTAGCTGTGAACTCGATCTCGGGTGTTCTATTTAACTATATTTATATTGTTTTTGTACTCATTTTTTGAGCACTTTGCTTCCTCATTATGATGCAGTTGAAAATGAATTTGCTTCCTCAAAGAGGAAGCATTAGCGATTTTCCTAAATATTTAAGGCTGATGGAATTTGAAAATTTCTCATGTAGAAAAACTCAGATCCCAGGGGCGCAACAATAACGGGGTTAGGACACCCAGACAGTAATTCGAGTATACCTACTTGCAATATGCATGGATGTCGAAATTATTAGAAGGATAATACAATTCCACAATAAACACACTTTTTGAGGGGTTTTAATCTGTTCTTTTTCTTTTTTTTTTATTGATTTTTAATGTCTAATTCTGTCAACTTTTCAGGTGGATTTGAATTTTCCGTGGCAAAGGCAAAAGAGGGAAAATTTAGAGGTCTTTGATAGCAAAAAATAGTGAGAACAAATGAATAAAGGGCGCTTGATCACCAGTTTTTCGAAAAATCACTTTTATAGTCCCAAAATAGCGTGTAATTATTTCCTGCCAGAAACGGCGGACATTTTCACTTCTATGATGGAAGAAACTATGTATCGTCGAGCCTGAGTGAAGTCAGCACAGTTCAGCCTTCATAGAAATGACGGTGGTCCTTATTTACTCTTGGTGGTTTTTTTTTTCGATTCTTCTTGGTCTCACCCCTTTTTTTGTTATAATGGCCAAAAAAATGATCTCCAGCAAAGTGAT
Source organism: Synergus umbraculus (assembly GCA_900474325.1). NCBI lineage: Eukaryota > Metazoa > Arthropoda > Insecta > Hymenoptera > Cynipidae > Synergus > Synergus umbraculus. The sequence goes on from UCOK01016268.1 coordinate 5,040, forward strand.
TTTGAAAATTCTACACCCTCTTGTAAAATTTTGTTGAAGGGGAACAAATTTTACAAGCGAAACACGATTTTTCTTTTTCTTATTACATACCTCTCGCGAAATGCTGAATAAGTGTTTATAAATATTAAATGGAAATATCAGAATCGAATTATTTTTGATTTAGTACCTATAGTAATTGGAATTTTATAAAATAAAAAAGCAGCACTGTTTAATGTTTTTTAGGCTGTGGGTGAATAATCATCATAACCAAACACGCAACAAAACTCCTTACGTTTGCACTTCTGCGATGGAAATTCCATTTTAAAACATGACTATAACTTCAGCATTTACTATCTGCTTTCCCAGTGGGCAAAAAGACATGCACTTCCTGAGGACGTCTTAAAGATATCCTTAGGACGTCCACGTCAGTCCAATTGATGTCCAAAAGATGTCTCATGTCTAAAAGACGTCTTTAAGACATGAGACGTATTTTGGACATCAATTGGACTGACATGGACGTCCTAAGGATGTCTTTAAGACGTCTTCAGGATGTCCATGTCTTTTTGCCCACTGGGTTATTTTATAACTCTGTAAACTATGATTATACTTTCATTTATTTTAAATCTGTATTTTTGTGCAATCACCCATGCGAACTGTTTTTGAACGTTCCAAATTTGGCCACCAGGTGGCTTATGGCAGTCCAGCGAATCCTAATTCTTTATTTTTTGGTATAAGTATATAATTTAAAGGAAGAGATTGTACTTTGAAGTGTATAATCTGAAATTATACTACAAAAGTAATAAATATTTGTTAAAAACTGTAATTTTCGTTTCTACGCAAAGGAAAAGTAATCGATGTTTTTATCAACAAGAGTAATTTTAAATCTAATCCTATAATTTATTAACATATCTATTTTTATCGCATTTGATTGTGTCACTTTTTAATTATAATTAACGATATTGCTTATTATAAATTTTCAGAAAATCATGTTTTTTTTTATCTAAGTTCAATTTTCATCATGTCAACTATAAATTTTATTACTACTTTCCTTTGCCTCACTATGCTGATATATCAACCAGGTAATATGACATTTTTTTCAAAATATAAAAAATATATTGTGTCTAATATGACCGAAATTCCTCAAGTAAATCTATATGTTATAAATTAATCAGTAAGATGATCAATTATTTATTTATTAATGCTTTAAGACCGCATGTTATTTAATTTAAGAGAAATAATAGTTTTTCTCACTTTACGCTCGATTTACCTCTTTTTTCAACTTTCCTTTATACTTTACTTTTGCAACTTTAATTATTTACACCTTATCGGTGATTTACCTCCATTTCATGTAGAGGGAGGTAAATTGATTTCCTATAGGGGAGAGGTGTCCACAGGGAGTCAGAAAAACTTCCAACTTTATAGGTGATCTGCTTAAAATTACTTGAATAAGATATATACATAGATTTGAAGTCTAATCTTTCCTGTGTTTAAAACTTGATTAAGCATTTTTGAAAAAATCAACAATTTATAAAATGTGTCCTTTGAACATCATTGTACCTACCAGAGGACACAGATAATTACTCATTACATTCAATAAATAAAGCTTTTGACTTACTTTTACTAGTTGATAAGTTTAATTATTTAGGTTATCATTTGCGAAAACCAACAAGGATCTCAAATTACTTTATATTAACTAAAAAATATATAATACTATAATGATGAGTTTTTAATGTTAAATTGCAGGTTAATTTCCTACTGAACGTTGTCTTTTTAAATGTCAGTGATACCAACGTTATATATGCTTGGTTACTATTTACACTAAAATACCCGCTCAAGTATCTTTTATGTACTGCCAAGCTGCCAACCATCAGAAAAAAAACCCTCGTGGTTTTTGACAACGTTAACCTCCATATTGTCAAAACAGACTCTTAGTGATTATCTGTGTACCCGGAACTTCGTTCTCTAAATCTTGATATATTATTTAAAATCTATGTTTGAACTCAATGTTTTCATCAAATAGGATGAACATAATGATGACAAATTGTAAGTACACAAGTGAAAAACTTTTCAAAAGTCCTGTTACTTTTTTAAATGTTAGATAGAGTTCTGCAGAAAATCATTGCAATGTGTCAAAAACATACTTCATTAAAAAACAAACAAAAATACGTAAAGGTCTGCAATGTAACTTTTCTAAAAAATGCTTATGCAATAAAGTCATAGATATTTAGTAATTAAAACATATTTTATTTAATAGTTTTCTAGATATTTCTTTTAAATTCTTTATGTACACCGAACAACTGTGAGCACCTCTCCCCTACTTTTTTGAAGAAATATTTATTATTGAGCAAATAAAGTTTGTGAAAATTTTGCTTTTATAGTGTAATTAATGACATTTGAAAATGAGGATTTTTCAATTAAAAATATTTTATGTACAGTTGCAGCCGTCCAACTAGTATGCGCAAAAGTGGGAAGGATAAGCAAATTTTCATCCAAATAATTCGTGAAAGGCTAGATTATGCTAGCGCCAGTACAGAATTTTCATTGCTGTCTATTCACGCCGAACTAGACTGGTCTATGTATGAAAAATAAAATAGTAAAAAGAAATAGTATTCCTTTGCTATTTTCCTTCACTATTCCCCTTTGCTATCCCCTTTACCATTCCCCTGACCGAGGCGCATGAATATCAACTAATTTTCATTTGACATAATAACCATTTTTCAATAACCATAATAACATTTAATAACCTCTCTAATTCCTATAGAACCGATTTTTCATTTATTCTAATTATCAACTGGCCTACCCAGTGGGCAAAAACACATGGACATCCTGAGGCCGTCTTACGGGCGATAGAATCTGAAAGTAAAAATTGTCAATAAATTGTCAAAAACTGTCAAAATCTGTGGAAAGACACAAATCTATCAGGTGGATTTGAATTTTTCGTGCCAAAGGCAAAAGAGGAAAAATTTATAGGTTTTAGATAGAAAAAAATAGAGAGAAGAAATGAATAAGGGACGCTTGATCACCAGTTTTTCGAAAAATCACTTTTATAGTCCAAAAATAGCGAAACTATTCGTCGTCATTTCTATGAAGGCTGCACTGTGCTGACCTCGCTCGGGCTCGGCGATACATAGTTTCTTCCATCATGGAAGTCAAAATGTCCGCCGTTTCTGGTAGGAAATAATTACACGCTATTTTGGGACTATAAAAGTGATTTTTCGAAAAACTGGTGATCAAGCGCTTTTTATTCATTTCTTCTCTCTATTTTTTACTATCAAAAACCTCTAGATTTTCCCTTTTTTACCTTTGGCAAGGTAAATTCAAATCCACCTGAAAAGTTGACAAAATTAGACAGGCGCGCAACAAGTGTCTCAAAAGAGTGGGTGTCGGGAGCTATCCTACACATTAAAAATAAATAAAACAAGTTGTATCAACTTTTGTACTCATTCAATGAGCACTTTGTTTCCTCATAGAGGAAGTATTCTTTACATCAGCATTAAATTTTGATTACTTGAGAAGTTTTATTCAAAAAATTCATTTTCGAAAGTTACAATAAAGCATAACTTTCTTATTTTATTATAAAATGCATTAATCTTTTCGGTGAATCAATTCGTCTAGTCACAAAGAATCTTCATTTTCTTTACATGAGCTTTAAATTTTAATTATTTCAGAAATTATAGTCGAAAAATTACTTTTTTAAAAATACAATTAACCATAACTTTCTTATTTCTCAATTAAATGCATTCATCATACAGGTCACTCGATTCATCACGACATAAAAAATATTCATTTTCCTTAATCATATAGGTCAATCGATTCGTCTCGATGAAAGGCATCTTCATTTTCCTTACATCAGCTTTAAATTTTCAATATTTGAGAAGTTATATTGGAAAAATGAATTTTACGAAAATTATAAAAGTACATAAAACTTTTTAAATTAAATATTTTGTGAAACCCTTAAGCCTGTTGCAGCATTTCACGAAAATATGTAAACAAACACAGAAAAATATCAAAATCTGTGGAATGCCTTAAAATCCGCCATTGGGTTCACATCTTAGCAATACGCGATGTTTGAGGTCGCAAAAATGATGTGTTTGAAGTGTCGTTTTTTTTATCGACAATCTTTTGGTTGTACGACAGGGGCTATATGCTTATTTTCTGCAAAAAGAAATTTGTTTGGCTAAAAAGTGAATTTTTACAAGTGAGGAGACGCGGGTTGAGGGGTGCGGGTAAACAGTACTTACATTTTGCCAAGTCCCTGTCCGAGCAAAAAAGGCACAAAACTTCACTCCAAGGGTGCGTCACTCACTCAGAAAAATTTTCCGAATCTCGCTATACACTTCAAAGCCCGAGCACTTACGAAAATCGTGTAAAAAAAGAAGTTTTATAAATCGCGTACCCGCGTCTCCTCACTTGTAAAAATTCACTTTTTAGCCAAACAAATTTCTTTTTGCAGAAAATAAGCAGATAGCCCCTGTCGTACAACCAAAAGATTGTCGATAAAAAAAAACGACATTTCAAACACATCATTTTTGCGACCTCAAACACCGCGTATTGCTAAGATGTGGACACAATGGCGGATTTGAGTAAAGTCTACATTAATTTTTAGTGGTTTGAAAATGCTCCAACACCGTTAAAAGAAATTCAACTAGGTATATAGTTGAATAACCATGCAAAATGTCATCAATTTATCTCTACGCGTTTTCAAGAAATTGCTGGATCGTGACACACACACACACATCCGGACATTTTTTCAGATCATCATATTGGATTTATTGCCCTTGAAATATGTTCAAAAAAACCTTTTTTAGGAAACTGGATTTTGTCACCACTACAAAGCTTCCTCTATGAGGAAGCAAAAAAAGAAAAAGAAGAGATTAAAAATCCTCAAAAAGTGCGTTTATTGTAGAATTGTATTATCCATCTAATAATTTCGACATCCATGCATATTGCAAGTAGGTATACTCGAATTACTGTCTGGGTGTCAACCCCCGTTATTGTTGCGCCGCTGGGCTCTGAGTTTTTCAACATGAGAAATTTTCAAATTCCATCAGCCTTAAGCTTGTTGCAGCATTTCACGAAAAAATGTAAACCAACACAGAAGAATAGCAAAATCTGTGAAATGCCTTAAAATCCGCCATTCTGTCCACATCTTACCAATACGCGGTGTTTGAGGCCGCAAAAATAATGTTTTCGAAGTGTCGTTTTTTTATCCATAGTTTTTCGGTTGTACGACAGGGGCTATCTGCTTATTTTCTGCAAAAACAAATTTGTTTGGATAAAACGGGAATTTATACAAGTGGTGAGACGCGGGTTGAAGGGGTGCGCGTGAGCAGTACTTACATTTTGCCAAGTCCCTGTCCAAGTAAAAAAGGCACAAAACTTCACTTCAAGGGTGCTTCACTCACTCAGAAAAATTTTGCGAATTTCGCTATACACTGCAAAACCCGAGCACTTACGAAAATCGTGTAGAAAAGTAAGTTTGATAAATCGCGTAAGGCCGGTTATATACGTAATGATGCGAAAGTGTATGTGACCGGCATTTCACAGATTTTGCTATTTTTCTGTGTTTGTTTACATTTTTTCGTGAAATGCTGCAACAGGCTTAATCAATTTTCCTTCTAAACAGGTAAATCCTAAACCAAAAAACAAATACTCAAGGTATAATAAGGGTTCTTACACTGCACCGTAAAAGAAAAAGTTCAAATAGATCCACTATCCTATGCAAATCTGGCCCTCGAGCCAATAGAATCTTTGGCACTCTCGAAAAAATTAATTCCAACCTCAAAGCCTTCATTCCTAACTTTAGTACCACCCGCATGGATATAATTTTTAACAAATCTTTCTGTTTCTTGATTTAGTTTATAATCGAGATTCGATTATGCAGTTATTGGGAGGAAAAAGGGGAAAGGAACTGCCATGTGGGGCGAGAAGTAATTAGCCAGACATAAAAACAATAAGAACACTTTATTTACCGTAATTCACGCCGGTCGAACTTCACCAAAAAGTACAATAATGGAATCGTCGCAACACCACTATTATCTCTCAACAGCTGAGACAACGACGTGCGCTCATTCCGAAATCCCAAGAGAAAGAGAGCGAGGTGCCCGAACGACGATGCGCAGCACCGCTGCTCGCCGGTTCGGGCCCCGCCCCCCGCGCCTGCACTCAGGCAACCAAAGTAACAGCTATGTTACACCCCCCCCCCATGTGGAAGTTTGGGTCCATGACCGAAACTTTTTCCAGCAACGCAAGTTCAGAATCAAAATCCAAAACTTCTACCCCTTGCGTCTCAACTTCCCACTCAGGGTTCCTAATGTCCCATTTTCTCTTTAAATTAGCCTTAACCTCCAACTTTAATACGTTCTGAAATCTAACATTAGTCTCTTCCCAATCTGTCTTAATATATTTACTTTTATCGTGACTAGGACTCGTCAGGTTTTGTCTATATCTGTACGGCCTGTCATTACAATAACTATCGTGAAATATATATATCTTCTCCGGAACTAGTTTTTTACAAAATTGGCATTTCATTGCCCCTACTCTAACTTTTTGTTTTGCTGGCTCCTCCATTTCTTCTCGTTTTTCCCTCATTGGTTCCATCAGTCCACCTGTAACACCAATAAAAACACACAAAAAAAAATAAAAAAAAAAATTCCTTGGGTCGGGAGTTTGAGTAATTTAGAGTTTTCGTCTTGTCTTTTTTTTATATATTTTTTTCTTTTTCTTTATTCGACTCTCGGCTTTTTACAATTCTTGCCTCAGGCGTTCCTTTACTCCCCGAGTTCCTCCTGGCCCCTCTTTGACTCCTCCTCCCTCTCCTTTGCCAATCTGCGGACTTCCGCCTCCACCTCCTTCCTCCTTCTTTCCTTATCGTGGAACCAGAGGCGGTCCACCTCCCACTCCTCCTGCTTCCGCTCTTGGAGCTCCTTGAGTTTACGGGCGATGTCCCCGGAGATGACCTCCCGCACGTGCTTGTGAGGTCGGTAGGGAATATCCCGCTCGGACACCCCCGCATTCCTCAACCTGAGCCACTCCAAGGCTCGGCAGTGGATCTGGTGCTCAGGAACCATCTGCTCCACCATCACCCGCTGACACCACCTGCATCGAGTTTCCTCCATCTAAGGGAAATGTTATTTTTGGAGTTGGAGTCGTTTGTCGCCGAGTTGGAGTTAGAGTTAGAGTTAGAGTTAGAGTATTCGATTGGAGTCCATGAGAGTTTTTACCTTTACTTTAATTCCCTTGTGGTTCTTTTTCCACTTTCTTGTTATCTATACTTTTCTCTAATTTAAAATCATTGACATTCCAATTGCCAATACTCTTT
>UCOK01016278.1:0-10886 GCA_900474325.1 Synergus umbraculus
GAAATAGGTTTTAAAAAATTACGTCGTTAGATTTTCACTCGAAAATCCGCACGGGATTCCACATGGAAAATATTGCACGCTGGTAAAAAATACAAGTGGGGGGAAAAATTCGCGCGAATTTTTGCATGGAAATAGGTTTTTAAAAATACATGTCGTGTTACATTTTCACTCGAAAATCCGCACGGGATTCCATGTGGAAAATATGGCAGGCTGGTAAAAAATACTAAAGTTTAATGAAAATTTCGCGAAGATTTTCGCGTGGATTTCGGACGAAATCCGGGCGGAAAAAAGGTTCCAAAACGCCACGCGAATTGCTATTGGAATCTCTTGTGGTCAGCGTGCGGATTTCAAACGAATTCCGTGTGAATTTCAGTCGACCTTCGGGCGAATTTCGCTCGAATTATTTTCACCTGGGACTGCCTACCATCCAGCAGCAAATGGTCTTATTGAACGTTGGCACAGATCCCTTAAGTCGGCTATAATGTGTCACTCTGATAAGGACTGGACTAGAGTTTTGTCCACGGTACTCTTAGGGTTACAAACTCATGTTCGATTAGACACGGGTGCTTCACCAGCCGAGTTTTTGTATGGTACAACTCTCAGGGTCCCAGGTGAATTTTTTGTGCAAGAGAACTTTTCGCCCGAACCAAACATATTTTTGCTAGAGTTTCGTGAATTCATGCGGGAAGTCAGACCTGTCCCAACGGCACACAAGTGAGAGGAAACTCTCTCTCTCTAATGGCGATTCTTCCCGCTTCCTTGTTCGGAAGAGCACGTACGTGCAACGTACTTTCTTTTAATAAAGTGAATTATTGTGATATAAAAACCAGTTATTATTTACCACTGATTAAAGTGGAGTAGGCCATAAAATAAAGTTTATTTTAAACCTTAAAAACCTACACGATAAACGCAACTGCTATCCCTCAAGGTGCAGTAACTTGTTTGTGTAATCCGAGTTTTCGAGCGAGTGTGATCGTTGGAATTTGAACAATGGCGGACAGAATCGACGTGGCTTCTGTGAACAAGTTTGATGGTAAAGGATATCAGCAGTGGAGATTCCAAATGGTGTGTGCTCTAAAAGCAAAAGGTGTGTACGATATCGCTTCAGGAACATTGTCTCAGCCTGGACCAGAAAATGCAGCGCAACGCTCAACTTGGACAAAAAAACGACGCGATTGCGATGTTCACGCTGACGGCGGCCATGGACATTTCACAAATCACTCTAATTGAGAGTTGTACGTCGTCTAAAGAAATTCTCGAAAAGCTGGACTCCGTGTATCGACAAAATTCAGAATTCAACAAAATGATAATTCTCGATAGGTTTCATCAGGTGAAGATGAATCCAAGCGAATCTTTGGCTCAACACGTGGCAAAAATTGAGAATTTGGCGCGGCAGGTAAAGGAAACCGGTGAGACGTTGAGCGACGTTGCCATAGCCACAAAAATCCTCGGAACATTACCAACTAAATATAGAAGTTTCCGACAAGCATGGCTTTCTTTGGATCCAGAAAGACAGACGTTGCCAAATCTCACAGCGAGACTTTTAGATGAGGAAGCGAGTTTAACCTCAACAGAAGAGCAAGAAATGGCTTTTCTTGCATCTTCAAGTCAAAGGACTGCCTTCAAAAACTCCACCGCAAAAGACGTAAAATCCGGTAAGTCGAAATTTGACATGCGTAAAGTGACTTGTTACAACTGTCGTGAAAAAGGTCACTTTGCACGAAACTGTCGGATTCCTAAGAAGAACACTAATAAAAAGGATAGAGAAGATAATCAAACGGCTTTCAGTGCTGAACTTAGTGATGTTATGTGCGCGATTCCCACATCCCTCGATGACAGGTGGCTCATGGATAGCGGTGCGTCTGCTCATATGACTCATCGGAGAGAATTTTTCTCGACCTTCAAAGATTTAAGTGAGGACAGTGACGTCTCTCTTGCTAATCATCAAGGCTTGGCAATTAGAGGCATCGGTACAATTAAAATAAAGAAACTCCTCAACGGTAAGTGGTTCGACTCTACAATTACGAATGTTCTGTTCGTTCCGAAGTTGAAAAGAAATTTGTTTTCTGAGGGAGTTCTAACCTCAAAAGGACTGAAGGTGATAAAAGAAAAATCCACAGCTGAAGTCTACGAAGCAGGGAAGTTAGTGGCTAGTGCAATTCGTACGTCGAATAACCTCTACACGATGCTGTTTTCTACCATTGTAACTCCGGAGGCAAACGCTGTTTCACGTGCCGATCTCAAATTGTGGCACGAACGTCTCGGCCATGTGAACACTAAATCTCTTGGTGAGATGATAGGTAAGAGTCTCGTAGAAGGTGTAGAGATAACCAATAAGACTGACTTTTTCTGTCAAGGTTGCTAATATGGCAAGCAGCATAAGTTGCCGTTTACTAAAAATGAACGTAGGAAGACTGTACCAGGTGAATTTGTTCATATTGACTTGTGTGGACCTATGTCAGTTGAATCAGTAAGTGGTGCAAAATATTTTGCACTAATTAAAGATGACGCATTATCTTTCCTTTCAGTGAAGTTTCTTAAGCACAAATCAGACAGCCTCGACTGTTTTAAAGAATACCTGAAAAGAAGCAAAAATAAATTCGGTTTTCCAGTGAAAGTTCTGCGTTCGGATAATGGGACGGAATTTTGTAACTTCGAGTTTCGTGAATTTCTCTCAAGTCAAGGCATAGAGCATGAGAAAACAGCTCCTTATACTCCGGAGCAAAATGCTCGACTAGAACGAGAAAACAGAACGGTTATTGAATCTGCTCGGTCTATGCTCTATACTAAAGATCTGCCGAAATATCTGTGGGCTGAAGCGGTTAATACCGCAGTTTATTTGTTAAACAGAACGCCTTCAAATCAGACTCCGGATACTACGCCATACGAAATCTGGCATAGAAAGAAGCCTACACTGAGTCATGTCAAAGTGTTCGGGAGTGAAGCTTTTGTGCTTACACCTAAAGAAAAGCACACTAAGCTCTAACCTAAAGGAAGAAAACTTAACTTGGTAGGATATGATGGTAATTCGACCAACTACCGACTATTTGATCAGAGGACCAAGAAAATAACTATCTCTCGAAATGTAACGTTCAATGAGAGCTCTGAAGTGACTCAATCTAGGAAGAATGCAGTTTTGATTCCCTTGGACCACAAGAATTCAGTACCTGAACAGATTCAGGAACCATGATTTGAAAACAACGAACCAGCAGATGCCAACAATGGAGATAACCTGCTGAAAGATGACACCGAAACTGAGGAAGGTGTTGAACGAATTTTACGACCTCGTGAATCTTTGCGTGCTCCTAGTCGTTATCAAGCCAATCTCGTTGAAGCAGACATTCCACAGACTTACATGGAAGCTTTGATTGGTCCTGATGCTGAAAATTGGAAAACGGCAATCAACGACGAGTTGGAAGCTTTGACAAAGACCAACACGTGGGAGCTGGTTCCCCTGCCATCTGAAAAGAAGAGCATTGGATGCAGATGGATTTTTAAAGTGAAAAGAGATTCACATGGAAAAATTCAACGTTATAAGGCAAGAGTAGTTGCTAAAGATTTCTCGCAAATTGAGGGAATCGACTACACAGAAACTTATGCACCAACAACGAGATTTGACACAATTCGTGTTCTTTTGGCAGTGGCTGTCAAAAAAAAAAATGAAGATAACCCAATTTGACATAAAAACAGCATTTCTGCATGGCGACTTGTCAGAGGAGGTTTACATGGAAGTCCCAGATGGTGTGACGGACTCAAAGGAACTAGTCTGTAGACTGAAAAAGTCCCTATATGGATTGAAGCAAGCACCGAGATGTTGGAACCAAAAGTTTCACAGCTTTCTACAGGAATTTGGTTTTCGACAGTGCCAGGCCAACAGGTGTGTCTACGTGGGCGACTTCCAGGGAAACACAGTCATAATGGTGTTTTACGTGGATGACGGTCTTCTTTTGGGACGTGATGAATCAGCCTTGGAGAGGGTTGTTGCTGAGCTGGAACGTACCTTCGAGGTGACTGTCAGTGAACCTGGTCTCTACTTGGGGATGGAAATTAAAAGAGAAGCAAAAGATGGTCCTATCTTCATTTCTGGAGCCAGTTACATCGATCGCCTACTGAAGACTTTTCGTCTTGAGGATGCTAATCTGATCAGCACGCCAGCTGATCCACATGTTTTGTTAACTTCTGATGTCAAGGATGAAGGTCTAATGAATAAGGTTCCGTATCGTGAAGCGATTGGATCGCTGATGTTCGCTGCTCTCACTACTCGACCAGATATCCTATTCTCAGTGAATTTACTGAGTAGATTTCAAAATTCGTATGGGTCTATTCATTGGAACGCAGTGAAGCGTGTATTTAAATATTTGAAGAAAACACGAAATTTTGGAATAATGTACGAGAAAAACGACGAAGACGATGATTTGCTTGGCTATTCGGATGCTGACTATGCAGGAGATCACGTCCAGTTACCTGGAACTGTCAGCGACAAAAATCAGTCTCTCTCTCTACGACAGAGGCTGAATACGTGGCAGCATCGAGTGCGTCGAAAGAAATAGTGTGGTTAAGGCAATTGTTGTCTGAAATCGGTGAAAGCTTATCAAGTGCAACTACTCTGTTCATAGATAATCAAAGTGCTATAAAGTTAATTAAAAATCCTGTGTTTCACAAACGTACGAAGCACATTGATGTAGCGTATCACTTTGTGAGAGAGAAATTTGAGAGTGGTGTGCTTGATGTAAAGTATGTTTCTACTTCGGAGCAACAAGGTGACATTTTCACCAAAGCGCTACCAAAACCTTTGTATGAAAAGATACGCAGCTTACTTGGTATGCGTGATTTTTGAGCGACTAAAATACTTCTCATTTTGTGTAATCTGAATTTTTCTTTGAGTTTTGCATGCACGAAATGAGTGGGAGTATTAAGTGTAATTTACGTGCATATGTTTTATTGTACGCCCCTGAATCTAGGTACAGCCCTGATCTATGTACGTCACGCTATGAGCTGACTCGTCTCTACGAACTCCTTCTTCTTTGCCTGTTCGTCGGTTCGCTCGGTTCACTTGTAACTTCGTGTACCAACGATCTTAAATAAAGTACAGTTCAACTTTATTTCTCGCATTTATCTCAATAATTTATATGTTTACTTTCTAAAGTGTCACCCATGAAGTATGGAATAGGCTTAATATAGCAAGTGCTCTCTTCAAGAGCCTGTTCTCTTTTATAATCAGTGAGCAAATTCGAAAAGGGGTTTTCTGAATCGTGAAACATTGCCCGAATTTCAATTTTGTCTCTATCAGTTATTTCTGGTTTGTCTAGTGTTGCCATTACCTTAGTTTTCAAATTAAACAATACGGAGTCATTAATGAATTCGGTAGTTGTATCAATAATATCTTGAATATTTTCCCGAGTCATTGAAGATTTGTTATAAAAATGTGATACGTATTTTAAAGCAGAATTTTGCAAAGCTTTGTGGTGTTCAGTTGGAGATACACTATTAGCCGGCAGTAAAACATCTTCAGTGGCAACATTTTCGGCATGCTTAATAATTTTATATGTTGTTGGAACAGGATTTATCGACTGTGTGCCCGATGAGATTGGCATTTATAAATTAATCTTGGATTTAGGATATTTTTTTGTCAAATGAGTTCTAAATACGTGGATATTTTGAAACGTTCGAGTACAATTACCTTGTCTGCACGTGTACTGATCGCGACTATCATACTTATATATATGTTTAACTTTTATGTGTTTTATCAATAGAGCGTCATCGAAGAATGAATCTTCACATTTACAACAACGATACTTCATCTTAATTTTTGAAATATGCACATGAAAAACTATTTTTCTATGAAACCAAAAAGCATATGAGATAAAAAGCGAAGCAATGAGACGAAAATTTATATCGAACTTAGTTCTTAATCTGTGATTAAGGCATTATTTCTCAATTCATTATCAATAAGTTATACACTTTTCATGAAAAAGTATTTTTACTTAAACCCTAATCCTCCATTATGAAAATGAGATCTATAAGTATGAAAATATCACTTATCTTTTCTTTTTTTTTAAATAAAATTGTATAAAGAAAGCTTTTTTCAAGGTAAATTCTCTAAATTAATGTCAGAACACTTCTTTAGTGTTTACCACTAAAATTATTTTTAGAAAATCAATTTAGGTTAAGATAGAAACCATTATTAAAAACGAACAAATTACGCTATTTTCACGTAAAACTAAATCTTTAAATTAAAACAAAAATCTCCGTGTAGAAAGAGTAAGTTTTACAAGCAGTCACTTTGTTGCCTCAAACGATTGTTTTGAACTTCTGGCCCAACCTTATTACTCCCTTAATCTTTTTATCTTGTTCAGTTTCATAGTTATATAAGTTTTGTTGTAACAATAGCCAAACTTGCTCACTTTCCGGCGGGTATTTAGCGTTCAAAGCGTGGAAAATCTTATAACATATGTCAACTGCTTTAAAAGGCGAATCAACTTTGTACAACGTTTTATTCACATTGATGTAAGAAGCCTGTATCGATTCAAGAGTTGGTCCCACGAAAATTATGTATGGCTGTAAAGATACACAATACTTTACCATCCACTCCACACGCTTCTTACGTTCATTTTCCAGATCAGCAGCTGCCTAAAATGATAAAGGTATTATAATATTAAAAATTTGTATTAGTAACGAAAGTTTTTAAATATTAACATTGTACAAACTCTTACTTTAACGTGCAATATAAATCTTTTAGACGATTCGGGAATCGATGGTTTCCAGAGTTTGGTTTTTGATCCCCTTACTCGACATTCAGGCGGGCATAAACCAGAAATAAGCGTTAAAAGCGTAAGATCACGAACACCTGCAAAAGGAATTTTATAAAAAATGCAATTTGTATTAAAACTTTCTTTCTAACATACATTTTTCTTAATATTTACCCCGTTTATATTAGGGTGTGCTAAACTTTCAAATATAATTTTGTAGTGTTGATCTTTTAGATGAGTCTCCATTAACTTAAATAATTTTGTTGCAAAATTCGGCCATGCATCATAAAAATTCTGTATCTTAAATTCATCACCTGCAGATCCGTCAGCGATTTTACCTTCAAACAATTTTTCGTAATCACGTTCGAGCTAAAAAGAGTACAGAATTGATATTATTATTTAACCCAATGAAATTAAGAGTTTTCTACAAAAGAAATTGTTATTTTGTATAAAAACTTTCTGCTTCAAGGTACCAGTTTATAGCCATCAGGATGTTTTATAATTGGAAACTCCTCAATGAAACAATGAATAGTCCTTCCATTTTCATTTCTCATTTCTTCTCTAACTTTAAAACTTTCTGCCCAGCATTCTTCGATCTTGCTCCATGGCGAAATATTAAATCTTAAATACTCAATTGCAGCCGTGCATTCTAAAATTAATTATATGCAATTTTATATAAATAAGTTTTTATATGTAAGTAATAATAATCTGGCTAATTAAAATAATTTGGATATAATATTTCGAATTATATTATTAAGTTTCTAAAACAAATTGTATATACAAGGTTTGAAATTTTTTATAAATTTATGAACAATTTAATTATAAAATTATTAGTATTTTGGAAATCTGATCAGGTAAGAAAATATTTTTTAAAGATTAAACCAAATATTTCTCTCAAGTAACTTACTATCGTAGTTTTCACTAAGTCTGTACTGGTCAACAGATTTATCACCAAGGCTTGATTGCCCACGTTTACGCTTTCCAGGAATGATTTCAATTTCCCTTAAAATTCGAATTTTGTTTCTGAAACTATCCGGGATTTTACCTTTAGATATTTTTTGTTCGAACCCTTCAGTTTTTGGCTCTACATAATAAATTGCTAAATCCTCACTTGGAAACAGTTCACAAATTTTTTTTGCCAAAATTGCGAAATGAAAGTTGTTTAATTTAAACCTGAAACATGTATTATCAACCTTAAAAATTTACATAAAAAAATATAAAAATTTATATAGCGATTAAAGGTTAAAGGGCTTAAATAAATTAAACAAATTATAGACCGTTTAAAATACTGCTCTTTATTCGGTGAAGGCTTATGTGAGACTAAACTGTAAAACGTATATGACGATTCCATACGATCCCTTATGATAAAGAAGGACCACACAGAAGTATATCTTATCTCGATATTTATTAAACAAAACTTGGTCATTCGACTGAGCCTTAATTCTAGTTATATGAATCAGATCTTCATATTAAAACTCAAGGTTTAAAATTCGCTTTTTGTTCTGTAATTATAGAATATTTTCTAACACTCCCACTCAAAAAGTGAATAGATATTATCTTAAAATAATGCAATATAAGAGTAAGATACATAGATATATAATTTGATAAGAAAAATAACATAGATACATGAATGAATATCAAAATTTCAAATGACTGATTAATGTAATCCTATAGCGAATCTTATTCCCATTAGCCTTGAAGCAGTTACGGTCTTTGTAAAAATATCAGCCAGTTGGTCACCTGTGGAAAGATATTTAAGAGATATATAACCTTTTTGTATTAGATCTCTGGTGAAGTGGTACTTAATGTTAATATGCTTTGACCTTTTATGATGTGTGGGGTTGTCGCAATACTTATACAACCAGTATTGTCTTCATAGATGACAATGTCTTCTGTTATATTTATATTTATACTAGTTAAGAGCGACTTAAGCCACATAGCTTCTTTAGCACCTTCAAAAAGTGCTATATATTCAGCTTCTGTGGATGAAGTCGCAATAGAATTCTGTCTTCTAGTATTCCACGTTATAGTACATTTTTCAAAAATTCTAAACAGATATCCAGTTGTACTTTTTCTATCAATTTCATTACTACCCCAGTCAGCATCAACATAGCCAATTAACATATTTTTATACTCACTTTTAATGTAAGTAAGTTTCAATTCCAAAGTACCTTTTACGTATCTTAACACTCTTTTCAAGAATTTCCACAATTCTTTCGTATTTTTACTTTGATATCGACTCAAGAAATTAATTGGAAAACATAGATCAGGTCTTGTTGATAACATTGCATACATAAGACATCCAATTAAATTCTTACAAGGTGCATTATAATGTTCATCTGAATTCAAAGCATTATAATCTACTTTTAACGGTAAAGGTGTGTCTATGGATTTACAATCACTCATATCAAAAATTTTTAAAACGTTTTTCAAATATGAAGTTTGATTTAATGATATTGTTTCTTCCCCTCTTTCAATCAAAATTTCTAGAAAAACTTTTATTTCGTTCATATCAGTCATTTTAAAACAACTATGTAAATATTGTTTGAATTTGAACATAGTTTCTTGATCGTATGTTAATATAATAATGTCATCTACATATAAAAGTAAATAAATGTTTTTGTTTACGTCACCTTTGTTTAAATAATATAAACAGTTATCTGCTGAAGAATTTTTAAAATCTTTTTCCTTCATTATTTTATCAAAAAGTTCATACCAACAACGAGATGATTGTTTTAATCCATATAAAGATCTATTTAATTTGCACACCTGATTATTTTCAGCCTCGACACCTTCTGGAGTTTGCATGTAAATTTCTTCTTGCAATATGCCATTTAAGAAAGCAGTTTTCACATCCATTTGATGAATTAAAAGATTAAACTGATTCCCAAATGCCAGTAGAAAACGAAAAGTGGAAATTCTTGCAACTGGTGCGAAAATTTCGTTATAGTCTACTGAGTACTTTTGACTGAAACCCCGCGCAACTACCCTTGCCTTGTATTTTGTAGGATTTCCAAATTCATCATTTTTTAATGTGAATACCCACTTACAAGTTATTATGTTTTTATTTAGGGGTTTTGGTACAATATTCCAAGTATTATTTATTTGAAGTGAATTAAGTTCTTCCTTTATAGCCAACTCCCACTGAATTCGATCATCCCTTTCTTTAATTTCTTAGAAATTTTTAGGGATTTTGTCAATAACATTTTGTGTGCACGCTGCATATGAATCGAACTCATCGTTTTTATTTTCTGCGTAAGAGGGCTGAGGAAGATTCTTAATTCTATCACTTCTTCTTAATTCGGATTGTTTTTGAATATTTTCTTGTGACTCGACTTCAGGTAAAAGAGATTTACTACTTTCGGGAATTTCTGCGTGCTTTGTGTCTATATCACAGTTCTCGCTATTAGTTATCGGAACTTGTGTCGAAGAATTAGATTCTTCAGATAACCTTGGTCTTGAAATCTTAAAATTTGTTTCATCAAAAATGACATCGCGCGCTATTTGAAACTTTTGGGTTTCAATGTTCCATATTTTGTACCCATTTGGTTCATATCCGACAAGAACTCCTTTGACTGATTTATTATCAAATTTACTGGTTCTTGTTTTTAAGTGTATATATACGGTAGAACCAAAAACCCTTAAATGATTTAATCTGGGTTTTTTATTATGCCACAGTTCATACGGAGTTTTCGAACTTTGAACAGCTTTTGTAGGGGTTAAATTTATTAAATAAGTTGCTGTTAATACAGCTTCACCCCAAAAATGTTTATCTAAACCTGCTGCGTTTATAATTGCACGAGCTTTTTCTGTAATTGTTCGATTCATTCGTTCCGCTACTCCGTTTTGCTGTGGTGTATAAGGTACTGTTAAATGAAACATTATTCCCTTTTCTGAGCAAAAATCTTTGAAGTCATTGGACATATATTCTCGTCCATTGTCACAATAAAAATTAACAATTTTTAGATTAAAATGAGTTTCACTTTTTGCTACGAAGTCTTTAAATACACCAAAAACATCTGATTTAAAAGTTAACAAATATGTAACTGTGTAGTGAGTGAACTCATCAATAAAAGTTACAAAGTAATTTTTATTGTCAATAGTAGGTGGTGTAATCGGCCCACAAACATCTGTATG
>UCOK01016279.1:0-10153 GCA_900474325.1 Synergus umbraculus
GTAATTAACTTAGACTATTTTGTTCTTCCATAGTAATATCAAAATTATGTTTGATTTTGACTTAACTTTGTTTGTTTTCTGAGAACCGATCTTGATCTATGAATTAATTTTGTTCTGAATTATGTCGATTCAATTTCCTTGAATAAACGCATTGTGAATTATTTTGATACGAATTTTGTTGCGTGATTATTTCTCTAAAATAAGAAACCTTTAGCGATAAGAACCGCCCCCTCTACCATTTTGCGTTGAGCCTAGCTAGCCGAGAAAATTCCGGTACACTTTGTTTTAAAATCAAAATTTCTTGTGTTGAGATATTTAATGTATGTTATCTTGCGTTGTGCCAATACATTAAATACTATCTTATATCGAGTTTCCTATCTTACGTTGGAGTGTTTCATGTAGGTTTCCTTGCGTTGTTTGCCTATCCTGCATGAAAATTCATTTTTGCTGATTTTGCTATTAATGAGTTTCGTTGAGTTAAATTGATCCAAGAAAGATCTGGCGCCCAAACTTATTTTTGAGTATCTTTTGTTGCGGATTTTAAGACTTAGTTATCATGTACAGAAGAATCCTTAGGATACTAGCTTTCGATTAAGCTGCCTTAAAAGTGGCAGAGTTTTGTATTTTAAGTGGAAAATGCATCGTCAAAGTCTTCCTGCACGGTATTGTGGTTAGTAAAGGTAAAACAATTGAACTTAAAAATTCGTCTGAAAAATCTAGACGTCTGAAACTTCAATCCAATGTTTTGTGGTTAAAAATTCATAGAGTACTCTCTCCTGAGCAGCTTTTGGAACCAACATTAACCACCGATCCTCTTGACGTTTTCAAATACCGGAATCGTCGACAAGGTATCCGCGCCTGAAGACTTCCTCTTGTACATTACGAGTCTCTTTTTCTGTCACCTCCTTCCAGTTCTCGGCAAGATTCCGAAGCTCCTCATCGGCTTGTTGCGCTTGCTGGAACTGTATATAAAAATTCGAGGTCTGGATCGTGGCGAGATAGGCTCCAGGAGTGCCTTCACCTGGGTTGAAATCCGGTGGAAGTAAATGGTCGTCATCATCTAGGGTCTCGACTTTAGAATCGCCTTCAGGTGATTGTGACAGGGCGCTGGACAAGGCAGTTTGAGAATTAGGACACTGTTCCAATTCAAAACTGAATTCTCCCAGTAGACAGGCCCATCTTCCCAGTTTAGCGTTGGTACTTTTCATTTGATGGAGCCAATTTAGAGAAGTGGCATTGGTGAGTAACGTGAAGGGTTTGAAAATTAGATACGCCTTGTATCTTTTTATTGCTCAGATAACCGCAAGGCAATCCCTTTCAGCTCGGTCGTATCTCATCTCAGTTACAGAGAATTTCGAGTTCCCGTAACTGATGACGGATTTGGTTTGATCTTCTCGACGTTGAAACAGGATAGAACTCATTCCAACCTGACTCGTCTGGGTCTGCAGCACATAGGGTAGTTCTGAATCCGGCCTGCTCAAGGTCAATGGTTTCTTAAATGCCTCTTTAATGAGCCAGAATGCCTTCTCTGCCTCGGGGGTCCATTTCCACTTTCCTGGGCTTTTACGAAGTAGATCAGTGAGTGGGGAGGTCAACTCTGAGTAATCAGGAACATACTCCCGCATCCAATCGCAGATTCCAAGAAAACGTTGAAGAGTCTTCTTTTTGATTGGTCTTTGAGCCTCCTGGATGGCCTTAATGTGGGTATCCTGGGTCTGATTATTATGTTCGGTAACCAAATGACCGAGGTATTCCACTTGAGTCCTGCCAAAATAACACTTCTCCAAAGAGCACGTTAGTCCATGTATTGTGAGCCTTTCAAAAACCTCCCTTAGATACTGCAAATGTTCATCCCAATCATGGGAGAAAATTATGTTACCATCCAAATAGACTGTACAGAAGACGTTCAAAATTCCCTGCAGCACAACCTGCGCCATGAGTGTTTGAAAGGTATTGGATGCGGTTTTAAGACCGAATGGCATCACTTTCAACTGATATGTACCACCATCCGGAGCTGCGAATGCCGTGTATTTTTGCGATTCAGGGTCCAGGGGGATTTGCCAATACCCATTCTTTAGATCAAGAGTGGTAAAAACTTTGGCATTGCCGAACTCCTTTATCGTATTTGGAATCACCGGAAGGACTTGAGTGACATCCTTGGTGATGACGTTTAGGTCTGTGAAATCTATGCAGAACCGTGGTTCTCCATTTTTCCTTTTTGTAAGGACGATTGGCGAGCTGTAAGGCGAGGTACAGGGTTCAATGACACGTTGCTGCAACATGTCCTTTATCTGCTCCTGAATAATCCTCTTTTTCTCAGGAGGATAATGGTACGGTCGTCTCTTAACTGGCTTGTTTGTCGTTAGCTCTATTCGATGCATGGTGGAGTAAGTCTGAGTGAGATGACCCTCCTTATAGATGGTATAGGTAAGAGTAATTTTTCCCAGGATATTCATTCTTACTCCATTACTTGCCAACTCAACATAATCATGATACCTCTTCAATTTAACCAGATCTTCGATCCTCAGGATCGAATGTGGATAAAATTGTCCGATGCTGCAGTATCATATAGTGCCTCGATGTCGTGACCATTGTATTGCACCAGAATCCGAGATAGACTTCTTCCAGTTCTCGATGCGATATTTAAGCTGATAGGATGATTCAGGGGTGGATCCTGACCACCTGGCTTACGCCAATTGTCGCGCTGAGACTTTTCGTTGTTGCCTTGGCTAGGTCTTTGACTTTTCTCTGGACAGTCACGGTTGAAATGAAATCCGGGGCAGTGCCAACATTTGGGTAGTTTTGCTGAGTTGTCCTTTTCTTGAACAACTGGTCGGGGCTCTGTCTTTTTCATGAACATCTTCTGAATGTCAGTCTCATCAGCCTCGGATTGCATTGCGCATGTCAGCAAATCGGTGAATGTTCGTGGATTTGGCGCTCTGATTCCTTGTCTGAGGGTGGGGCGTAGTAATTCCAAGAAGGCTTGGACCGTAGTGTTTTCTGGTTCCTGACTACGTAATCGCTGTTACAACTGCATCTTCTTTTGCAGAAACACTCCCGCGGTTCCTTGTCACCTTGTTTCTGTGAATATAACTGAGTGAGCAACCGACCAATGACGCTTGGATTGTCAAAGCGTTGCAAGAATAATTCACTGAATCTCTCATAGGTGAGCCCCAGGAATTTATAAGTGTCCCACCAGCGACCAGCATCTCCTTTGAGTGTTTTGTCCATTAAGCGAACCCGTAGGTTTTGAGGCGTGTTAACTGTGTTGAAGTAAAGCTGTATTTCTTTCAGAAAACGACGAAGATCCTCAAAGTCTGTGCCATTGAATTCTGGGATTATGGTTCCTGTCACGTGAGGCATGGCCTGCAATATGGTCAGTAGATTTCCCAAAGGATTAACAGTCGTTTGAGGAATCCCGTATTGCGGTACCAATCCTGGACCTACTGTGTATGGTTGCGCCTGTTGTCCTGGAGGTTGACTCGGTTGATTAATGGATGCGATGTATGCTGGAGGCACCATTGCTGATCCTGTCATGAACGGAATTTGATTTTCTGCTGAGAGTTGCGGTGTCTGAATAGGAGGTTGTATAAGATTGGTTGCTGGTAACCCATCGGTGATTGTTGATGACCTACCGGAAGTTGAGCCAATGTAAAATTTGTTCCCATCGGAGCCTGGGTTCCCACAGGGTATTGATTGATCTGCATCGGTGGTTGCTGGTTGCAACTCAGTGGAAGCTGATAACCCATCTGGGACTGTCCCCTCGATGAACTTACTCCTGGAGGGGTCTGATTCTCCACAGGGTGCTGTGAGATCTGGATGATTGGTTGCTGGTGACCGATCGTTGGTTGTACAGACCCTGAGTTTGATCCAGATGGCACCTGGTTGTCTCCTTGGTGCTGTGGACTCTGGATTAGTGGGTGCTGGACCAACTCCTGCTGATGCTCCGGAACTCTGTTGCTGGGGTTCATACTTGGAATTTCCGAAATTGGATCAGTCGATGCCTGGCTGACAGGTGGAGAATTTATTATTAGAGGCCTACAGGCAGCAGGCGTGTTGAGAAATTACGTGGGTGAGAGGATACCACTGTCGTGAGGAGAGGTCGTGTTCGAGAGGATATCAGAGGTGGACTTTCTCCTGGAGGCTGAATTTGTGGGCGCTACCGGGTTTTGGTCACTCCCGAAGTGGAAGGATTTTCACTGAAGATGACCCTATTCCTCAAAACTCGAGTATCGGGAGTACGTGAAGTCATCTTTTGGAGAATTTGAATGCCCGGAAGAGGGGTGAAGTGGGTTCGCGTCGCTATCAAGCGGCAACCGAAAAAAGATTGAGGTTGCCCCACGTTGGGCGCCAGTAAAATTGTAGTGGATGTAGTCTGAACTTTAACTCGAAAATGAAATATTTTAATATCCTGAGAATCCACTAAATTTTAAATAGTTCTACACAGGTACATTGGGCCCAGGATTTAAACCCGAACTCCGGTAGGTATCACTGAGAAACTATTATCTGCACTTAGAACGTAGAAGTAACATCGAGACGAACACCGTCAATCCTCACTAGATTCTTCTGCGTAACTTCGATCTGAAGACTGCAGATAACACCTTGGGTTTGAGATCTTCAGAGTCAGTGGAAGAAGGGGAATCTCTTTTGCGTTTTCGAAATTTTGGTGTGATATTATCCCGATTGATTATTCCCAGTTGTGACCCTTCTGGTATCACAACGATACTTTTCACACGTCTAGGTTCTTTGGGAGTTTCAGGGCTCTTCTCGGGAGTTATTTCAAGTGGTGAAGTATTCAACGCGAGGATGTCATTGTAATCTATATCCTCGAGTATGGGCGACCTAAGGAGGATTTCTTCGTGTGTCTGAGAAAAATGTAGGGTTGAAACACTATCATCAGAAGAGGTGTTTATGGGCAGGTTCTCCTTCTGTTCTATTTCGTGATTATGTCCTTTTTCATCACACGTGAGATTCTCTTTCGGGACGATGATCACTCTTCCATTGCAGTTCTTCTCGGAGAGAACTTGGCACTTCCCAGGCACTGGATCACATCTGGGAGGTGAATTATATCCGTTGGCAATCACCACGTCATTCATGGATGTGATAGGTGATGGAAGTTGTTCGTCCTCCTGATATGCATTGGTCGGTTCAGGTGAGATGGGTGCGTGCAGAAAGCGCAGGCATAAATAGTCTCGGAGATCGTCGAATGAGTCTATGCCTATTGAGGAGACCGGAGATGAAGACACCTGTTCTAGTAGAGTATGATATGCACCCACATTTGCACTCTCGTTTGCGACCTCCGGCACTAAAACACCCACGTTCACACTATGGATCAGGGAATCCTCATGAGAAAAAGCGTCACAAATTGTTTCATATGTGGTGACGGTTCCGGTATCACCTTGGAACAAAAAATGTTCACCCGTCGCTAAGGCTGCCCTCTCTCTTGCTTTTATTCTCCTTCGGAGATTTAAGCGCTTACGACTGCGAGGCATGGGGATAAATTTTGACACTGAGAGCACAATAGGCTGTATAAGCGGTAGAGTTAATGATTGATTCATCTCGTTGTTTTTACAATTTAGGTAGGGAAAGGAATGTTTCGGCAGCAAAGCCAAATATCGAAAGGGACAAAAGCAGGACCCCGTTCTCAACAGAACCACCGCAACCCTATCCCAGGGACCTAGAAGGTCCTTCCTAGGAACAACCTCCTCGGACACCTGGGCAGACACGGTTGACCCACCGAGGAATCGGCAACCCAACCCCTGACTCCGTTACGATAGTTGGCCTCACTGTCGAATTGATTTAGGATTGGTTTTCCAAGAAGGAAGGTTTTCGATAAATCAAACTCACTACACTGATATTCCAATTATGTGTCAATCTGAGGATCTGAGATGCGGCACGGTTATTCGGACTGGCCAGCTAGATGTGGCAGCGCGTTTTTTTTTATTCAATACAAGAGAGAGATGTTTCGCGTAGGTAGGTTGGCATCGTACTACCTAGAGTCCGAAGTGACTCTCGCCTTGTGAGGAAAGTAGGGGAAGCGAGTGGGGATGTAACGCGCGCAACTTCGTGCCGTGTATATGATTTGCATGCGCATCTCAGTCCCAGGGCCGGCCTTCTTTATTTCGAAAATACGTATAATTGACCAACAGATAATTTTCTCGTATTTTACTTTTACAATAAGACTGAGTTCAAAAATGAAATTTATTAAAAAGGAAATATGGTGTACGTATGCGTGCGACATGGTGACGGTGGAAACGGTTTTTTTTTTCATCTTTTTTCCGGCTAAGTCCTGGGGTGAAAGCATGATGTCGTCATGGCCGATACTCGAGAAAATACTTCTACGATGCGACTGCAGCTCTACATTGGTGGAAAACTTGGCTTCTGTAGAGTATAATACTACAAGCAGAGACTCTACTTCTCATAGGTGCAACAGAAAATCTGATAGTTTATGTTACGTTTGTAGTAAATTTGAAGTACCGAAATATCGAAGAAGCTTATCTGCTAAGTACATAAATATTTACGAAGCATGCTTTGAGCTAAAGGTTGTCAACCAAGAATTAGAGTGGGTACCCCACATAATATGTCATTTCTGCAGAATAATGCTACTAAAATGGGACAAAAATCGAGACCGGAAACAGCTGTTATTTCAAGAGCCCATGATATGGTCCGAACCATCATGTCAAGCAGACTGCTATATCTGTATGACGAATACGTTTGGCTTTAACATAAGTAGTAAATCTACCATCTTGTATGCTAACGTAGCTTCATTCAAAAAACCGACTACTTCGGAAATTGAAGATGTAGTCGAAGAACCAGTAGAAATGGACTGGTCAGTCACACTCGAGGAGAGGGAAATTAGTGGAAGCTTACAATCAGATGACAGCGAAGGAAATTAATATTTACCTGATAATATTAAGCACAAGACCCCAGAAACGTTCAACCAACACGAGTTGAATGATCTCATAAGATATTAGGATTGCCCAAAGATGGACCTGAGTATTTAGCCGCAACATTAAAAAAGAAAAACTTGTTGTCAGCCGGGACTAAAGCTTGTGCTTATCGGAACAGGGAAGAAAAGTTTCGGGAATTCTTTCACAATAATGAAGAAAATTCGCTAATATTTTGTACAGATGTGAGACGGGTGATGAATGAATTGAAACCTAATATTTATAAGGCTGAAGAGTGGAATCAAATGGATTCCAGATTCGGATCCAGCGTCCATTAAAACCATAGAAATGATAGTCACCTTCTGTCAATTGATTTCTTTGCAGTTTTGACCTTCAAATACCCTTAAATTTGACGTGATGGAGCAAAACGGACTCCGGATTCGGATTCAGCGCGTCAAAATACATACGAATATATAGGTCCGGTTTTTGGACTTTACCACTTTTGTTTGTTGTGTGCCTGTGTTATTAATTAACTATTAATTAATTATTAATTGTAAATGCGTCATCCTTCATGACATAATCAAGGATAAAATTTAATCACAGTTCGTGAAATCGGCCCTAAAAATTTGAAGTCTCTTGAAATTCCTTAAAATTATTACAAATTTCATAAAATTTTATAAATCCCTTAAAATGCCAAACTATTTTAACCTTACGTTTAAACACTTGTTTTTCGCACCTTCCCTTTACACATACGAATATATAGGTCCGGTTTTTGGACTTTACTACTTTTTTTATGGTGTGCCTGTGTAATCAATCAATAATTAATAATAATAATTAATTTATAACCTATGCAACTTAGCAATTATAATAGCAACATTCACTGAAAAGCATAAAATGAGCAAATTGCATAAGCATATATCCTATAACGAATATCAAATCGCCAGATAAATAAACAAATTCTTTGTTGATAACGCCTACGAAACCTACAAAAAAACATTCATGGTGGCTTCCCCCACTGTCCGCCACCATGCGAGCATACAAAAAATCATCGGCGGTGACTTCCCCCACTGTCCGCCATCACACGAGATTGTAGGCTGCATCCCGATAGAAACAAACCTATGTAAAAGATAAAGATAGAAGCACCAGATTTCCCAAATAAATATCGCCATAGTAGACTAAGAAAGTCAGTTCAATTTCCAGTTCAAGTTTTAGTCCGTTCAAGTCAGTCCAGTTCAAGTTCAGATATCAGCTTAAGTTAGTAGAGTACCAGTTCAAGTTCAAGCAGTTCAGAGCAAATCAATTTAACCGTATAATCTCGTCTACCTGTGAAATACACTAAAGTATTTTAATTTCTATTGTCGAATCAATCTGTGAAATCGTCGATAAACGTAAGATAAACATTTCGAGATAATTTGTAAAATCTTCGGTTTATGTAATTCAAATTAATCAAATTTGAGCGAAATCCAAACTCAAGCGGAATCCACATTTATCAAATCCGATTTATCAAAATCAAGTGTAAATAAATTCAAGTGTAATCAAATTCAATTATTGTCAAAACGAATTCTCAAATTCGAGCATGAACTAAAATTACTGAACATTCTAGTTTGTAATACTCAAAACAATATCAGTTTACTTAAGTGTAAGGCATTTATCCTTAAAAGTAGTCTTGGGTAGTTCGCGAACGACCTAGGTGAGAAGAGCGCTCCTTTAGGTGAACTATGCGAACTAGATCGTCGATGATCTCGATCTCAGTTCTTTATATATACTATATTTATTTTTTAGCGACCGCTCTATTATGAATTGGCGCTGCATGGTCAACCAGCTGATTTATTTTTCCTTTCCTTCCCGAATTCAAAAGTTGTATCTACACTCCTATGTAAAAATGTCAGCCCAACCTTGCTTTTGGCTTTCCATTAGAATGTCTATTAAAAAAAACCTAACGAACTAAAGAACTAAAAGAGCGAACTAGTTCGCCGCAGGACTGCGAACTAAATTGAGCGCTCCCAATGACGACCGACTATGCCCAAGACTACTTAAAAGTGCGGTTGCGAAGAAAGGTGGAGAAACCTACCCAAACACAAGTGACCAGTGATAAAATCTCAAACGTCCGACGTCTCAGACGAAGGATTACAGATCCGAAAACTGATACACCCATTATCAATAATCCGAGCAAGAAATTGAGGAATAGTTTGTCGACGTCTAGACCAATCAACATAAACAACCACTTAAAATAAGGTGAGTTCTACTTATTATTTTGCAGACAATTTTAAGTGTCGAGCACGTATTTATGAAAAGATTTGTGTGTTTAAGATATCTGCCGAGAACCTGGTAAATTGAACGAGCTGCCTCACTCACGTTAGAAAGATTACACCCCTTGATTGTATTTGACATTTAATAAACAAAGTTTATAACTTAATTAGTTAAATTCATTGGCATCCTCATCCCGCATCAAATTTCTTGAAAGACTGTGCTAGACTTTTAAGATTTTTGAGCAAAACGAGGAAGATAGGTATAAAGTTAAAGGGTAAATTCTAAATATAAAATTAAAATCAAATCATGACATAACAATTAACTTAAGTTAATCAATACTTTGCGTACGCAAATCAACGATTTAATCAAGGATTAAAATTTAATCACAGTTGGTGGAATCGGCCCTTAAAAGATTTTGTAAAATTTTTAATGATTTCATGGAATTTAATGAATTTTCTAATGATCTAAAGACATTTTAAATGTTAAAAAATTTCAAGATGTTTCTAGGAATCTTTAGAGAGATTTTAACGAATTTTAACAAGGATTTTAAAAGTTTAATTATTTTGAAGCTTCTTGTGAATTTTTAAGGATTTTCAAGAGCTTTCTAAGAATTTAAAGAAGTTATAACGAATTGTAAATAATTTCGATTTTTTTCGGGAATTTTTTAGAAACGAGGACAAACCAAAACGTGTGAGATTATTTTGTTTTCCTTCTTAAAACTTAAAGCCTTTAAAAAACCAATCAGGTTTGCAACAACAATGTATGCGAGATTTTCGAGATATTTCGTTACACCACTTTTTTAAGATAGGATCTAATACACTCTTTGATGAGTATCTAAAAAACCAAAAATTTTGAATTAGATGGAAGTTCAAATAAATAGGGTAATAAATACATAAGCAATAAATATATAGGGTAATCGATAAAAAGTCGAGTTACCCACCAAAGATAAACTATTTTTCTTCATTTATTTCCTTTATTATAAACATTATACATATATATATATATATATATATATA
>UCOK01016281.1:0-10223 GCA_900474325.1 Synergus umbraculus
GCTTATGGGTTTTTCCTGGCACTTTCCATTTATAACTAAAACATGTGTTTAAGCCGGAAGGGTCACTGGATTGCCAGACCGACCTCGAAGGACAATAAACACCTAATAAAAAAAGGGTCTCTTGTTTCCAGCTGTTCGAGTACTAGTAGACTGTAAAAAGGATGATTCATCCTAGCAAAAATGTAAAGTGAAGTGGGGGTGATCCCCACCATTTCTCTTACTCCAAAAAGGGCCCAGCGTCGCCCTGAGTAAAAAACAAGAAAGTCTCAGATATTTTCCGATCCTCGAAGTGGAAACTCGTTCGTTCCTGTTCGTAGAATAATTTTACATATACCTATTCTGTACTTAAACTAATTGTTTATTAAAAATAAATTAGTTATTTTCATCGCAATATATTCTGGTTTTCTTTTTGATTTTCCCGGGTTTATTTCAATAATTAAAATTACAGCACGAACCACCAATCGGAGTACCCTGCAGCGGAGAGCCTGCGCGAAACGTTACAGCATAGTGTTCTCAACGGGTAACTTCTTGCCAAGCAGTAACTTTACGGAAAATTGACCGTAACTTACCAAATGCGTCAAAGATTGACTTAAATTGCACTCTGTTGTCAATTATGTAAACTAAAGCGTAAATTAACGTATTATTGTTAGTTTCGTTACGAATCGGAGGTTCGATTTCAATTTCACGGGATTCTTTCTCTTAATTCGCGAGCGCCGCGGTTATTCATTTTAATTTGCGTTCTCTCTCTTGCAACGCAAGTTCGTAACAGTTCGCGCAGGGCTGAGCAGTTAGTTAATTGTAGAGTCTAAAGGTTTTTGAACCAGAATAATGTACGCTTAGTCAGGACCAAGAGAGGGTTTTTTCTTTAGGGTTCGCGTGCGAAACTTTATAATTTCGGTTTTCTTGAGTTTCAACTCATAATTAAATTATCACAAGTGTACGTAACTTGTTTGGAAGAGACTTATCGTTTTCTCGGTTTGCGATGAACGTAACCTAGTTTAT
Source organism: Synergus umbraculus (assembly GCA_900474325.1). Classification (NCBI taxonomy): domain Eukaryota; kingdom Metazoa; phylum Arthropoda; class Insecta; order Hymenoptera; family Cynipidae; genus Synergus; species Synergus umbraculus. The sequence continues at coordinate 1,003 of UCOK01016281.1, forward strand.
ATCGAGCCTTTCTTATCACTAAACAAACTTGTATTGTGTTGAGTCTTTCCGAAGCCGGGAACCGATATTATCTTTCAATCCCTTCGTTTTTGGTTTGAATAAACGTTGTTATTGTTAATTAATCGATTGCGTAATTACTTGCCTCCCTCAGGAACCGTCCCACTCCTACAATTCTAGCCTATGAGAGGGCATAAGGTCATACACTCCAGCGATATCATTCGATTCAGCGAGGACCAGTCAGCCCACATAAGGTGGAATTGTTTCATTGGCGCCCAACGTAGGGCCTGAGGGACCGCTAGTATCGCAACAGACACCAATTGAAAATTGCGTAATTACTCGAATTTAAAAAGATGCCGAAAACGCGAACCGGGAAGGCATCATCGAAAGAAGTAGTACAGACTGAGAAGCAACCAAGCACACCGGTAGATTTGGGCTTAGACGATCAGGGGGCAGTAGGGGGTGTAACCTCGCCACCAACTGATATCGAGGACTACGAGTTAGCTCGCACTCCTCACACATTAAGCATGGAGAACATGCAATTACCAAGGAACGAGAGGGGTTTGCGCGAAGAGCTTGACGCTGCATCACCCCAACCAATCAATCAATCCACAGTAACGAATCAAATCGCTCAGCTCCGCGAACTGAGAGAAAGCATGGAGCGAAATCGGAGGGAAATGATTGCATATAAATACAATTCAGATAGAATTGAACGCAAGGTCGAAACGATGACTGTGACCCTACGTAGCGAAATAGAGGACGCCGAAAGCAGGATGCACAACGACGCTACAACGCAAATGAGAACTCTACAAAGCTCATGTGAAGCAAGGATGAGAGAGGCTGAAGCAAGATTCAGCAAGATGGTGGAGACCACCATGGACTCCCACACTCGTGCAATGCAGATTTCATCGACCATCGCAGAGGAACACAACACCAAGATTAATCTTCTTGAAACTCGGCAAAGGGCCACAGACGAACGTCTAAACGCTTTGAGGAGAACGAGCAGGCCAGCGGAGGCCACCAACGTGATTAAAATTAATCCGAAGGCCCCGACATTCGAAGAAGGGACCGTACCTATCCGATTCCTAGACGAGCTCAAGGATTACTTAACTGCCGTAAACCCAGGCCCAGACGAGGAACCTTTTTTAATCAGTAGTTGCCTCCGTGGGACAGCTCGAGATTGGTGGGATCTAGTCAAGCTGGATCAAGACACATACGAACAATTCTCGAGGAAGTTTAGATCAAGGTATTGGGGGGACACGATACAGCATGAGGTACGATCCAAATTAGAATATGAATACTACCAACCTCACCCGCAAAATTCAATGTCGGCTTACATGGTAAGGCTCTTTAGAGAGGCCAGAAGTTTGAATCCCTCTCTCTCTACGCATGAAATTATTTTAAAACTCTCGCGGCACTTTAGCGAAGAGATTCGGACGGCGACATTGGCTAGGGGGCTTGCCCAACTTGAGGAGTTTTTGGAACTACTAGATAAGTTCGATAGGTCAGGACAAATTAACTCAAAAAGGCCAAGCGGGCCATTTAGGGTCAATACAGAAAGATATCTAGGCAGTAATGGCGGAAGTGGAAGTGATAGAAGAACTTCACCGCCGCTACCGAATCACGGCGCTAGTCGGCCCGATAATCGTCCAAATAACTATAACCTTCGCTCGCAAGACTCACCAAATCGCGGTTATAACACTCTGTTGGAGCGCCGTTTCGAGAATTCACGCCCAAGTGATCCCTACAACCGCCGGCCAAATGATAATGATAACCGCCGCCAAGGCGAATCATTTGGCCGCCGCGGGAAAGATTTTTATGGTCCGCGCATTGAAAACGCCCCAACCCGTTCCTCTGACCGTCGATTGAGTGACGACGTTAGTACCAGTACTAATAGGACGCAAAATACCCCAAGAAATGTGAGGACTATCATGGAACAACCTCATCCGGAATTACATGCAACTGTTTTCGATCAGGTCCCGGAAAACTAGTCGTCCCTGCATCCTTCTGCGATGCGGCCGATGCAGCGGACACCATCATAGTATCGTGATTCATATATCATAGGTCGCAAATGATAAAACCTACTCTTGAGGATGCTGATATCGAACGAGAAAGTGTTGTTAGTTCGGACGTTTTAGAATTTGGTAATATATAAATAGTTTGTGTTTTTTATTAGTTTACATTATTAATTATACCACTGTATTTACATACATATTTTTTTTCAGAGCCTCCTTCTAAAAGAACAAGAAAATCTCGTAGTGTCAAGAGAAGGGAAATATTTTCATTGGAGAAGGGTGAAGAAAGCAGGAGTTCTGAAAGTTCAGAAAAAAATACAGACAATCTACAGTCGTATATATATATATCCCATTTTAATATCCCATATAGTCCCATTTTAATCTATCACCCCCAATATCTTCTAAAATACGTTATCTACGAAAAAATGGTTTAGACAAAGGTTGACCAGGACGGAGGGGGACAGAGGACTGTACCATAAATTTTTACCTTGAGGTCAATTTTCAAGGTCAAATGAAGGTCAAGACACTTTTTTAAATGAGAACCCCTATTTTTGACTGCGGATTTGAAAAGATCGGGAAATTTCATTCCCAAAATGCTGCAAAGAAAAATTGTTTTTGTGACCTTGGAAAGGTAGAAAATGAAGGTCAAATGTTTGAGGAACGACTAGATGCACATTTTCTTGATTTTCTTGGATTTTCGTGGTAAAAAAACGTTCAAGATGCTTCAGAAAAATCGATGGAATGTTAAGGGGTACATAAACTTGACCGTCATGACCTTACAGGTCAATTTCCAAGATCGCTTGAAGGTCAACAAGATTTTTCTTAGGCTGTAAAACTTTTTTTTGACTGCAGATAAGTCTGCGGATTAAATAAGAGCAAGAAATTTGGTGTAAGAAAAATTATTGCTTGGATAAATTTTTTTTGTAGACTTAGGCAAAGGGTCCTTATCAAAACAACCCCTTAAACACGCTCTAGCAGTAACAATAAGATGTAAAGATTCTGTGAATATTTTTCGATGTACTCCTTCAGGAAAATGATCATTTTTGGAAAATATCGAACTCTGGGCCCGGATGAATTTTTTATTTCGACTTCAGGCTATGGGTTCTTATCAAAACAACCCCCTAAACACACTCTGACAGTACCAATCATTTCTGAGAAGATGTAAAGACTCTGTGAATATTTTTCGATGTACTTCTTGAGGAAAATGATCATTTTTCGAAAATATCGAACCCTGGGCCCGGATGAATTTTTTATTTCGACTTCAGGCTGTGGGTTCTTATCAAAACAACCCCCTAAACACACTCTGAAAGTACGTCGAAAAATATTCACAGAGTCTTTACATCTGATCAGAAATGATTCGTACTGTCAGGGTGTGTTTAGGGGGTCGTTTTGATAAGAACCCATAGCCTGAAGTCGATATAAAAAATTCATCCGGGCTCAGAGTTCGATATTTTCGAAAAATGATCATTTTCCCTAAAGAAGAAGATCGAAAAATATTCACAGAGCCTTTACATCTTATGAGAAATGATTATTACTGTCAGGGTGTGTTTAGAGAGTTGTTTTGATGAGAACCCACAGCCTGAAGTCGAAATAAAAAATTAATCCGGGCACAGAGTTCGATATTTTCGAAAAATGATAATTTTCCATAAAGAAGAAGATAGAAAAATATTCACAGAGTCTGTACATCTTATCAGAAATTGTTGTTACTGGTAGAGCGTGTTTAAGGGGTTGTTTTGATAAGAACCCACAGCCTGAAATCGATATAAAAAATTCATCCGGGCACAGAGTTCGATATTTTCGAAAAATGATAATTTTCCTCAAGGAGTACATCGAAAAATATTCACAGAGTCTTTGCATCTTATCAGAAATGATTTTTACTGTCAGGGTGTGTTTAGGGGATTGTTTTGATAAGAACCCACAGCCTGAAGTCGAAGTAAAAAATTCATCCGGGCACAGAGTTTGATATTTTTGAAAAATGATCATTTTCCCTAAAGAAGAAGATCGAAAAATATTCACAGAATCTTTACATCTTATTGTTACTGCTAGAGCGTGTTTAAGGGGTTGTTTTGATAAGGACCCTTATCCTGAAGTCTACAAAAAAAATTTATCCAAGCAATAATTTTTCGTACACCAAATTTCTTGCTCTTATTTAATCCGCAGACTTATCTGCAGTCAAAAAAAAGTTTTACAGCCTAAGAAAAATCTTGTTGACCTTCAAGTGATCTTGGAAATTGACCTGTAAGGTCATGACAGTCAAGTTTATGTACCCCTTAACATTCCATCGATTTTTCTGAAGCATCTTGAACGTTTTTTTACCACGAAAATCCAAGAAAATCAAGAAAATGATCATCTAGTCGTTCCTCAAACATTTGACCTTCATTTTCTACCTTTCCAAGGTCACAAAAACAATTTTTCTTTGAAGCATTTTGGGAATGAAATTTCCCGATCTTTTCAAATCCGCAGTCAAAAATAGGGGTTCTCATTTAAAAAAGTGTCTTGACCTTCATTTGACCTTGAAAATTGACCTCAAGGTCAAAATTTATGGTACAGTCCTCTGTCCCCCTCCGTCCTGGTCAACCTTTGTCTAAACCATTTTTTCGTAGATAACGTATTTTAGAAGATATTGGGGGTGATAGATTAAAATGGGACACCGTGTATATATATATTAATATATAACGAAAAACGTGATAGATCTACGTGACCGAAACTATTTAAATAATTTGAAATCTTAGTGATATACAGATTTTACAAAGCACGTCTCAAAATAGCTTTAATATTATAGAAAAAAATACTGATCGATGTTTTATTTTCAGTTTATATAAAGTTTTATGTATTAATATATTTTAATATTATTAATACAATTACGGAAAATATTAAGTATTTTTTCTGTAAAAAAGTGTACAAATAATCAATATTTGTTGTAAAAAATTATAATAAAATTTGTAAAGTTTTTATTAATATACGCATTCTATTTTTTTAGTTTTGAAAAACCGCGAATTTTATACGGTGTACAGTAATGTTCAACGATGCCTTCCTCTGTTTTGTAACGATTCAGCCCTGTTTTCCATTATAATCTTATTGAAATCAGGGTTGGGACGTTACAAAACAGAGGAAGGCATCGTTGAACATTGCATTACTTTACAGTCCTACCTGCAGTGGAATTCCGAGAGTTGAAAATTTTCGAATCCGAACGGATCTCTCTTTCTATCCTAAGGTGTTAAAAAGAGAGATCCGTTCCGGTTGATATTGAGAACGTCGGGTGTATTACAGATAGAGTAGGCATGCTATAGGCGCTCATACAGTAAAGAAAATGGTGGAAGTATCAGTGTCATTGTCTACTGGCGAACGAAAGAGAGAGATACAAAAACCATTATCATTTTCTTTCTCTCTTATTCGCATTTTTTCTTTCTCTCTTACTCGCCGTACGCTTTCCACCCATTGGACGCCTCCTCTATCTGTAATATCTCTATGGTTTTGCGTTGCTTTATAATGAGAGAGAAAGAGACAGAAGTATACTTTTTCTCTTTTGCTCTCATTATGACGCAACGCAAAACGCAATCATGGGATGCCAGCCTCGGAGTGGGAGGTTTTCTGCGTATAATACGTAATTTAAATACTATCTAATTTATATATTGAAGCTGCATTTACACCTTATAGGAAAATGTTCTTCTTCTCACTCTACCATGTGACTATCCGACAGTGACTATCCAACATCCGTACAGTCACATGGTAGAGTGAGAAAAAGAACATTGTCCAAAAAAGGTGTGAATGCAGCTTAAACGTAAAAAATCTTCGAGCTACGCGTAACCGTGCAACCCTGCTCAGAACCAGACAAATAAGTGCCAACCAACATTGGCATCACTAACCCTAATAACCTCAAAAAAGTGGTTTCAAGGGTCCCAAGGCAGCGAATTGTTTTTTATTGCTGTGTTTGATTCTTCTAATAATCGAAGGTAATTGATTTTAGAATAATCTTTTGCGTAAAATAGTCTCAATAGAATTTATGTATTCAATACTATCCTTGACTGAATTTAAAATATCAAATATTTCCCATTTTTATATGCTCATTATTACTTTTCAGGAAAAAGCTTTACACTGACGAAGTGATACACCGGCAATTAAAAAATACAGTGACAGATTTAAAAATATTAAAACAAAGAGAAGGTAATATAAGTTACATTAATTTAATTGTTACGCATTGAAATACAAATACCTTTTTAAGTAAAAATAACAATAATATCGAAAATTATTTCAGTATACATTAATTTAATTGTTACGCAATGAAATACAAATACCTTTTTAAGTAAAAATAACAATAATATCGAAAATTATTTCAGTAACCATCAAATTCCTTTATCCCAAATTCCTTTATTCCTAAGAAGATTGAGAGATTATCAAGAAGGCTTTGAAATAAAAATAGACTGAAGTAAAAAATAAAAAACCCACAAAAATAGAAATATAGATAATAGAAATCTAGACAATAGAAATTTTTAGACAATAGAAATAAATTAGAAAAAGCAGAAAAGATATTTATTCGAATTTACAAGAAAAATTTTTTAAAATATAGAAATGGAACAAAATCTAGGAACTGCTGAACAAAAAATAAATCGAAAAAGACAGTCTCGAAAATGTTAAAATAAAATTGCACATAACATTGATTCAACTGTGAATCCAAGAGTGGTTTATGTTGATAAATCAGTAACAGATCAAAATTTAGACGGTACACAGTTTACTGCTTCTTTTTCAAAGGTTTTCCTCCAGGATCATAATTATTGCAATTAAAAGACTTATATTGCATACGAGCATCAAACAGGTTGTAGTCTATGATGTAAATGTCCCTCAGTCTTCTTCACACAATCAGCATAAGCATTTTAGCGAACATAATTACTGTTCAAAAATAAATTTTACTTCAAGCAGTAATTTAGCATCAACTGTAAACGTTACTATTCATTCCACCACACCAGCAGACAAATTAAATAATATATCTGAACATTATCTTAATGCAATGAATGTGTTAAGTAAACATTGCCAAGCGAAACATTTTGTGGCGGAAAAAGTATCAAATAAGGGAAATTCTTTCAATGACTGCTGCAGTCATGTCAAAGTATTTTTAGAACCTTTGCCAGAACCACCGACGATTATCAAACAATTATTTCAAGGTAATCATGATCTGTCAAATGAATTTTATGATCATATACGTTATTATAATAATTAATTTTCATTTGCCTCATTCAATGCCAATTTAGTGCAATTCAATAATAGAAGGCCTGGGCCATTTTGTTTTAAAATTCAAGGACAAATTTATTATCAAATCAATACTTCTTTATATCCAGCTGATTATGAATTGCCAAGCTACGGTCAACTTTTCATAGTTGATTCTAATGAAGCAACAAACTATCGATTACATGGAAATAATAATTTAAATGCAGAAGTTCTTCAAGCTGTTGACATGGCAATGCCCCAATGTAACGTTTTTGTACATTCATATCAAATGATGAGGGAAGAGTTGGAATCAATGACATTACAAAACAACGGTAAAGAACCTGAGTTACAATTATTATTTACTTTGAAAAAAGGACAAGATAAAAGACGTTACAATTTTCAACGAGTTAATGAGGTTGCAGCAGTTTTTTCAACTACAGCAGATGGTGAAATTCCAGAATCATATGTCACAATACGTAATAGGAATAGTAAAGAATTACAGTATGTAAGCTCAATGGATGAAAATGTCGAACCTTGGACTTATCCATTATTTTATCCTCATGGAACTAAGGGTTGGCATGATTGCATTGAAATGGTTGGTAGTTCACGTAGAGTTACTAGAAAGGCCTACATTAAATATCGAATGGCAATTCGAGATGATCCAAATTACATTTTAATGAGGAGTCGATTATTTCAACAATGGACTGTAGATAATTATGTAAAAATAGAAAAGGATAAAATGAATTTTTTACGTTATAATCAAAAAAAATTAAGAGCTGATTCATATGAGAGTCTATTGGAACACTTGGAAAAAACAGCAGAAAATACAAGCAGTCGTGTTGGAAAAATCATTATCCTTCCATCTACGTATCCAGTGTTACGTCCCGGGTGAGATAACATACTCCTAAAATTCAATAGAATTAGAGAGGTTCCTCGTTTTTGAATTGGGAAAGGATTTCTCAATTACAGGGATGAGGATAGCCAACCAGATTTCAAAATAAGAATATATAAAGAGTTAGGAATACAATATTATTTATTGAATAAAAGAAATGATTTAGGATCTTGGTTACAAAGTGAAAAGTGAAACCTCAGCCATTGATAGAAAAGTATTTATAATGTGTACCTGACCATTGTAGTAGATTTATAGATAAAGTTGAATGTGCACTCTCACATAAGTTGAACCTCGATGATGATTGATGATTGTTTCTTCAGTCTAAGTCCGAGATCACTTCTTGACACTAAGTTCGATGTTCCTTCCGGAGACTAAGTTAGTTTTGATGACACTTAGAGTTCCGGTGGTAGTGAAAAGATTCGTTCTGAACCACAGACTCGGTGGTTGAATTTTTAAAGAGATTTCAGATTGATTGAGGGTGACTGACTGACTATCGTAGAGTACTTCGGGTTTGTCCCTGGAGGAGTAGAAGTACTTACTCTTGAGGATCATTCCTCTGTTTATATATCATTTTGGGCACCCCCTGTATCTCCTGACCCCGGAAAGGGTTAGGGTGCAATGATGTTCTAGAATGTTCTAGAATATTCCAGAATATTTTGTAGATCTGCGATGATTTCATTTGTCAGTTTGACATCGTTCATTTTGAAGACGATGGAAAAACTGGTCGAGAGGTACATCCGAGATCGGGTGTTACCTGAAAAACCACTTCACAGTGGCCAACATGCCTTCCAGGCAGGATGCTCAGTTGACACGGCCCTACATGAGGCTGTGAGGAGAATTGAGCGGCAATTGGAGGAAGGCGGTTATGTGGTGGGCACCTTCTTGGATATAGAAGGGGCCTTCAGTAACACTCCCCCAGAGGTCATATGCAGAGAGGCTCTGAAGTGCGGCGTGCCGGGACAGCTCACGGACTGGATCCAAAGCATGCTGCGCTACAGGCGCCTCACGACGGAATGGGGAGGCAGCAGGGTCGGGGGAATAACGTCTAGGGGCATCAGGGCTAACAGTCAACCCGGAGAAGACAGATCTTGTGGTCTTCACGAGGAAATATAAGG
>UCOK01016285.1:0-11775 GCA_900474325.1 Synergus umbraculus
GACGGATGGTAACTATCTGATCGATATGGAGTCGATAGGTACCGATGGAAGGACACATCGGGTGAGGATGGATAGTAACTACCTAATCGATATGGAGTCGATAGGTACCGATGGAAGGACACATCGGGTGAGGATGGATAGTAACTACCTAATCGATATAGAGTCGATAGGTACCGATGGAAGGACACATCGGGTGAGGATGGATAGCAACTACCTAGAAATCGATAGGGAATCGATAGGTAGGGGGTCGGTATCCAAGGACTCTGCTGGGGTCGCGTTACCTGTCACGGACACAGCAGTTAGGTTGGTGCCCAGCCGACAAAAAGAATAGGTCATAGAGGGAGGGTATATTCAGGTAGGGGGATGAGGACGTGAACTACCAAAAATCGACGAGGGTTGATAAGGTAGGGGTCGGTATCCAAGGACTCTGCTGTGGGTCGTGTGCCCTGTCGCGAACACAGCAGTTAGGTTGGTGCCCAGCCGACAATAAAAAGAGCAAGTTAGGGAAGCGATCCCGGTGTAGAGGATCCCTTCCGAGAAGGGGGGGGAGGTGTTACGTGGGACGTAACTAGATACCCTTTCCCACTTCCTAGGTGTGACGTGAGCTTGACACGTTACAAAACAAATTGCCTTTCCTCTCCAAAAGACTGATCGACGATTGACTTGAACCTGGGACTAGAATACGGTTGGGCAGAACCATTCTAGTACCCAGACTCCGTAGCGCAGTGGTAGCGTATCGGGCTTGCAAGCCAGCGGCCGAGGGTTCGAATCCCGACGGTCGGAGTCTGTTTTTACTGACTCGAAGACTTTTCGGCTCATTTCTCGACAGTCTCTCCCCCTACTCCAGACCGACTAGAGTAACAACTTTGTTACAATAGGCTCCTAGATATGATCTTATATAGGATCCTATATAGGACTTTTCAATAGGGATTAGTTCAAAATTCTAAGGTTTAGGAATAAAATCTAACACAAGAAATTCAATTAAAAGATTGATTAAATTTACTCCAATTGGCAAAAATATCCAAACTACTCAAAAACACTATAATCTGAATTAAGTTTAATATTATTCATATCAATTATGTTCTATGAATGCAGGGGCACTAATGTCAGCTGTTGATAATGAATTTATATCTATGGGACGTTCTTTAACAAATCGAACAGAGAATTGACCGACCCATTTTTGATTCAGCTAAAAATTTGTTTACAGTTTCTTTATGGAAAAAGAAAGGTACATATTCAGGATTTTTTTTTTAAATAGGAAGGATTGAAAATTTAAGAATTTGGTGATTTTTGTCTTGAAGACTATTTTTTAAAAATTCATAACTCCGGTTCTATTTGAGCTAGAGACTTTTTTTTTCATTTTAAAGGTAAAAGAACAAGATTTAATAAAAAAAATACTTCAAAGAAATAATATTAACAAGTTCAAATTGTTATAAACAATTAAAATTTTTTAATTGATTTTTAACAATTGCCCCATCCATGAATCAAGTTTGTAGTATTTTTATCGTATACTACGTTAAATTTCCTTTCGAAAACGATTTTTTAATCGATGGAAAAATAATTAGTACTGTCCGAAAAATTTAATTTATCTAGCGCGGTACGTCACACCAGCGCGCGGGTCACATTGCACGGTCCGTTTTCTTGTCTCATATCGTTTTTCTAATTACTAATTATTTGTCCATCGATTAAAAAATCATTTTCGAAAGGAAATTTACCATAGAATATGATAAAAATACTAAAAACTTAATTTATGGGTGGGGCAATTGTTAAAAATTTCGATTGTTTTTAACAATTTGAATTTGCTAATATTTTTTCTTTGAAGTATTTTTTTCATTAAAGCTCGTTATTTTACCTATAAAATGAAAAAAAAAGTCTCTAGCTCAAATAGAACCGGAGTTAAGAATTTTTAAAAAATAGTCTTCAAGCCAAAAATCACAAAATTTTCAATCCTTTCTATTTTCCAAAAAAAAATCTTCGAATACGTATCTTTCTTTTTCCATAAAGAACCCGTAAAAAAAGTTTTAGTTGACTCAAAAGTGGGGCGGTCATTTTTCATCCAAATCTGTACGGTTTGTGAAAGAACGTCCCCTATATATTCTTTTTTCGGATAAAAAAAAAAACGTTCAAATGGGTTCAGAATTACGACGAATTAACAAAACCTTTATTGCTGTTATACACTTTTATTTTAATTACTTTAATTTTAAATGAAGAAGAGAACTACTTTACTTAAGGTACTATTGACATTAAGGGCATGTGATACTCTACCATAAGAACAAATTAGTTATACCAATTATTATACATTCATAATAATAAATATTTTTTGCTAATAAGAGTCAATAAACCTTCGTCTAGATGAGACGAAGGTTTATTGATTCTTATTTAATAAAAATATTTATTATTGTAAATGTATAATTGGTATAACTAATTTTCTCTTGTAGTAAAGTATCACATGCCCTTAAGGATCACATTCTCATCAGAGAATCAGTCCTAAACTGAAGATCAAGTTCGCTAGCAAGCCATTTTGGCCAAAAATTAAAAAAGATAGATCATTTTGAAAGTGCATCTTACTCATAAATCCGACCAATTTATCATTATGACTTTTTTTGAAAACAAAAATTAACAACCCTATAAGATTTATGAAATTCAGAAAAACGAATGAAAATGAAAACTTTTTCGAAAAGTCTAGAGAAGAAAAACATTGCTTTTGGAATGGTATAATAACGTTTAGATTTTTCTTGAAAAATAAAAAACTTAAATTTTGAGCCAAATAACACGAGCCTAGCTATAGAGAAAGTGAAAGTAAACATACATAATTATACGTTTTAGAAATTTATACAAATTCTCCCTTGACCATTTTTTGATGGGGTAAATAGTTTACATTTTGATCGTGAAAAATATTCTTAACAATATTTTTTAAATTCAATTTCCCAGTCTCAAAAAACTTGAAATATGAGTAAATATTACAAATAATTGTCCTTTCAATAAGATAACTCTCTTAATCGTCTTTAAAATGATTTTGTTGAATCTATATTATACAACATCATGTGCGAAACGCGAGAACCAAATTATGCGCCATATTTAGGCGTACTATTTTTAATTTGTTAGCCGTGTTTAGAGCAGGGACCAGATTGTCGCTTGGATTTTCAAAAATTCATAACTTTTTAATATTAGTCTAAATGAAATAAAAATTTTCAGAAAACTTCTTTGAACTTTAGTGAAAAAAATTCTCAGTGGAAATTTTCCGCTGCTTAAAATTTGCTCGATAAACAAAGCGCTTGAAGATTGAAATTCATGATTTTTGCAGTCTCAAAAAAAATTAACATCTTTTTTCATTTGACTTAAATACGTCATTTAGTACTGATCAAATTCTAAAATTCTGACAAGTGACTAAATTATCTCGGGTTGAAATGAAAAAAGACTTGAATTTTTCGTTTTCGATAAAGCCACTTTTTATCATTTACTTCAAAAACTACAAATCCTACAAATTTTTGTAAAAGGAAAAAAAGATACACCTTGATATTCTCTATAAAGATCAGTATTTAAGATTAATTCGAACGATTTTTAAAATAAAATTTCAGGAAATTTACTACTCAGACTAAATCCACGGGAATCTCTATTTTGTCGCCAGAGGTTCAGTTTTGAAAGAAGCTCGAAGATTAAATTAGAATTTTCACTTAGACAGGATCTAAAAATATTTGCGATGGTAAAGATTTGCGTATAATCTGGTGAAATTTTCCTAAGCTGGGACCGACCGCCATAAAATTGTAGCCCCTCTTTCCTGTAACCCCAGTGTTAACTGGAGTATTATTGACATTCTTCATAATTGTAGATACCTGAGGTGAAGGATCACTCAAAAAAGATTATGCTTATACATAAAATAGATTGGTAAATAATAAGCTGCTAATAACATCATAGAAACGCAATTTTATCTCTAATAATGTCTAAGACTATAAACATTTTTTTATAATTGTCGTTAATAATTTAAATTGTTTATTCTTATTTAAACTCCCTAAAGGTTTAAAAATTAGTCATTTACACTTGATTTCATTAAGAGAATCAAGTTTCTACCTCTGAAAATAATCAAACAAATTTACAACTAATTGGACATTGTTATGTGTTTTGCGACTGGGCTAAAATTTTACATATAATATGTGTACTGAGTTGTCAGCTTCGAGTTCTTGAAAAAAAAATTGTATTTGACAAAATACAATCAGAATAAAAGTAAACAAATCCAGGAATTATATATATGTAATCAAATAATTCTTATAATATTGAATAAATATTTATAAATAATTTAATTTTATAATTAATCAATAGTATTTTGAAACAATATACAGGAAGTCGGTAATGTGAAAAATTGCTCTATTTTGAAAAATCCTACAGAAAATTCCATCTCCCTTTTTTGATAGTTTAAATTTTTTTTAGAGAATTTCAAAAAAAAATTTATTTTCTGCGCAAAATTATAATTTTTAGAAATAGTATGAAAGTGCTTTAAAATATTGAAAAATGGAAAAAGAACTTTTTTCAGAAAGAAGAAGTTTTCCTTTCGATTTTCCCTTAGAAAAAAAAAAGGAAATTTCTTATTCATGTACAATTTTTTATTCTATTCCATATTCATATTATTCGTATATTTAATCATAGTAAAACTTTGAAATTTGCATTAGGAATTTTTAGACGAAAACATTCACAAAGCCCATAAATCTATATATATATTAAAAAGAATAATAAATAATAAAAATGAATAAATAATAATAAACAATAGAAATAATTTAGATCAAGCAAAGGATGGCAGATATTTTAAGAAAGGCAACTTATATTAAAATACAACTGTAAAAGTAATTAATTTTGAAAACAATCTAACATCTATTATTTTTTATTACCCAAAATAAGTGTAGTAATTGTTTAGATTATGTAATTTAAGGAAATTTCTTTTATAAATATAAATCATTTTTTAAAATTGTTTATGTTTTTAAAATATATATCATGTAACTGTTATTAATATAAAACTGAAATTAAAAAAAATATATTAATTATATTTGTTAGGAAAGAAGAAATACAATCTAAATTACTTCCCTGCCAAAAGATCTCTCATCCTTAAGGGGGGAACCAATCATTAGTTCGTATTCCTTATCCCCATCCCCTTTTTTTCTAAACTGAAGCCTACTTGGAATATCTTAGGACTCATATACCTTGGCGCCTTCTCAATTGCCAGTTGAGATTGAGCTTCGACTCTGGTGTGATGCTCTAGTGCTAGTTGTATAGTTTTCACATTCGTGTTTCAGTGAGTGTTGCAGAAAAGTTTAAAACATTATTAACAGCTCGAGTTTGGAAAGAAATCAGGAAGAATATCTTTCTGAACACATCTTTAAAGGCAAGTGATTTTATTTAAAAACTTTAGATTTTCAATATTTCGGATATTTATTTCATTAATCTCTTCTCTATAAATAGAGAATAAATTATATGACATAATAAATGAATAAATAAAATAAATAAATAATTTATCTCTTGTCGAGTTTTTCACACTTTATTTAAGGGCACATGTGTTACTTACATATATATGAGCACTTTTGTATAAACCTGTTTTTTTTCAGCAATTATTACTAAAAAAAGATAATAATTTTAGAGCGGTGGTCAAAAATACATTCTAAGGATATTTTTTGAATATCTTTCAGTAGAAGGAAATAGAGATAAAGATAAATCTTTTGAAATAAGGATTTCAAAAGTTATTGAGGGTAAAAAATTAGCATATCATATAAAATATTGTAATATTATTTAAAATGTATACTTTTAAATCTATAACCAACTATACTGAAAAAAATACTTTTGCAACAAAATATGACTTTGTTGGTTGAACAAAATTTTTGTTGGTTCAAAAACACTGAATGCTATACCAAAAAAAATTTGAGCAATTGTTTAAAAATTTACTGAATTTGTTATAAACAAAAAAATGGATTGATGTGGATTGGCAGTGGTTCGTCAATTTATTCGCACTAAATATGATTAATTTATTTTAAAAAACCGTTTTTTTAACTAAAATCATGAAAGAAAATAAATAATTTTTTAATTTATAAACAACTTTTCTGAACAATTTGCCATATCAGGTATTTCTGATGGAAAAACTTTATTCATTTCATCACAAATAACAGATAAAATAAAGTTTTTTCATCAGAAATACCTTATATGGCTAATTGTTTATAAAATGTATTAATAAATTAAAAAATTATTTACTATCTTTCATGAATTATGTTAAAAAAACAGTTTTTTCATACTTATTGCGAATCTAATGACGAATCACTGCCAATCCCCATTAATCCATTTTTACTCAATTATTTGTTTATAAAAAATTCAGTAAATTTTTAAAGAATTATTAAGCTATTGGAGAATTTTTTTGGATAGTTCCTTGATTCATTATAAGTATTTGGGATTGAATCCAAGTATTTTTCCAAATCTGGTACTAGTCGGAAAATTTTTTTTTCGTTTTTGTTATTCAATAAAAAAAGAATATTTTGTTTTCAAAATTTGCGTCAACAGTTTTGTGTGGAATTTTATTATGAATAGTCGTTTTTCAGAAAAAATTTTTGAATTTTATCGTGCTACAAGAACTACATTTCTGCGAATTAAAACATTATACAATTAAAATAGAAATACCTCATTTAAATCTATTGACAAGAATACTAACAGGATAATTTTACAATGTAAAATTTTGGAATGATGCAAGTCACCTTGCTCTTCTAACGCTATTCTCACTATTTTAATAAGTTATCTTTTTCAAAATCGGTGATTTCATGCAATTTTTGGGGTCACAATTTACATGGCTTAACTCATAAGTAAACAAAAAAATGGGAAAAAGTTGTTCACTAAGGTGCAAAGAAGTTTTCTGATAAGTTTTAACTCAATTGGAGTATTAAAAAAGAAAAACAAATTATATTATATATAATATTATATTGTATAAGAAAATATAATATTTTTTTAATTAAAAAATTATGAATGGCTGAAAATCCAAGCGACAATCTTGATGCAGCCTTCATATCATACGCTGCAACGCGTTCGTAACCGAATATATAAAGACGTTGATAACCTCTTATAAATGAAAATTATTTAGAATTATATATTTATTTGGACGACTTCTGTCGATTAGTTTCCATGGACTAAACACACTCACCTCTGTATTATCAAGATAATTTTAATTGACGAGACTGTCATTTCACTTCTGAAAATTTAAGACAACTGATTCAGTTTGGAAAATGCAAACTCGCATACCGTTCATAAGAAGTATAAACCTTAAATTTACACATTTTCTACCTCTTCCATCCATTCCTTTACATGAAATTCACCCCGCAGTACTCACCCCTTTTATTGAAAGTCTTATAACTACTATAGAAATGATCCGATTCGTCTCAAATTTTAAATATGGCCTATGTCTAATATTTTCGACTTTATAAAAGGATAGTTTAATATAAACTCGAACACGAGGTGAAAAACTATAACCTGCAATTAATCTTAAAAATTAATAATAGTGAATAAATTGCGAATGATACCAGGTGGCTTACTAAGCAAATTCCTAGTTAACCAATATCATGTCCATTATTTAAATAGGATAAAAGGATTGTTTAATATATACTCGAACTCGAGGTGAAAAACTATAATCTGCAATTAATCTTAAAAATCAATAATAGTGAATAAATTGCAAATGATACCAGATGGCTTACTAAGCAAATTCCTAGTTGGCCAATATCATGTCTGTTTTTTTTTTAGATAGGATAAAAGGATAGTTTAATATAAACTCGAGTACGAGGTAAAAAACTATATCCTGCAATTATTCTTAAAAATTAGTAATAATGAATAAATTGCGAATTATGACAGATGGCTTACTCAGGAAATTCCTAGTTAATATCAATATCCTGTCAGGATCATATAAATCAGAAAATTTTTCTCCAACCAATCAAATGCTGTTACCAGAAAAAATTCCCACCATTCCTACTCTGTTTCATCATCATCTGATGATGAGGAAAATCGATCAAAAATTCATATTGCTGTCTAATGAGGATCTGAATACGACTAAAACCTCTACGGAGTTTTATTTCATCTCACCGGAAAATTTATTATCAGCCCGTCCGCGATTCAGGAAGTAACTGTAAAATCTTTCAAGTCGAAGTTGCGGAGCTTATACAAAATGTCTGAAAATATTCGAATTTTAAATGCAGCCTAATTACATAAATGAAAAATCTTTGTATGGGATACGCTTAAATAGAAATCATGTGTGTGTGCGAAAAATACTAGTTCGAATGGACGTTAATGAAACTTGCCCTCCATGGATTCAATAACATTCTATAAATTTCATTCCCCAGGCACGTTGGCCTCTGGACTAATTGATACTGTGACTGTTCAGAGGCCAAGGCTGCTAGGCGAAATAAATTTATAAGACGTTATTTCAACCAAGCCTTCAATTAACAAAAACGAGTGTATGAACGTTGACACTCTGCCCCTTCCAGTTGGTAGAAAATTAAGGTTTGTAAATTAGAAGAGCAAGGTAAGGCGACTTACATTATTCAAAAATTTTAAATTGTAAAATTATCCTGTTTGCATTCTTTTCAATAGATTCAAATGAGGTATCTATCTTAATTGTATAATGTTTTGATGCACAGAAATGTGGTTCTTATTTTTGATTTCATTAAATAAAGTCTTGGATACTAAAATGGGATTTTGAACATTGGTCGTTCATCTTTTAAGAAAATATACCTTAACATATTAGCAATTAAGGGCAACTATGGCGCCATCCGTTTTATTCCAATTCCTCGGTCTCGGATACTCCCCCTCATCCCACTCTGGCAGGAGCCCCTTCGCCACCAAGCTATCCCCCCACTCCTGAAGGCAAGTATGGCTCTGGGTCCGTACGAGTATGAGACTGATAAGAGTCCCCCCCTCCTCCGTCTGATGTAACCCCCACTTCTCAGGGCAACTGTAGCTCTGGGCCCTGGCGAGTGTGAGACTAATAAGAGTCCCCTACTCCCCATTCTATCATTAATATATATACAAAATTAAATTTATATAAGTTCGGGACAAAGGGATGCATAGGAGGGGGGTAGAGTATCGTCACTATGGAATGCGGTAGGTACGTAATGATTATTACAGCGCGGGATAACGAGAATTAGGATGGGCTTCTCAGTATTTGATGAGTGAGCTCCAGGTTCATGGTTTCGGAAAAGGGCGGAGGTAATATTTTGGAATGACGGTATTGTGGAACTCTGAGGTCTAAACTCATAATTATTATATGAAAGGAGGGGTTGATATGGGATTGGAGTTAATAGAGTAGATATATCTGGACGCGCTTCTGGTCGCGCGTAAGGGTGCGCTCTGAAAGCGCTTAGTTTACTTTCATGACGTATGAGGTGCACGTTGGGGTAAATGTCACGGCAAACATCTATCTCGTCATCCTCATCCTCATCAAGAGTAAAATTTCGGCTCGGCTGAAACAAAGGAGTGTATATAGCTACCTTTGCTATAATCTGCTTTTTCAAGCTCATAGGTTGAATCGCCCAAGAGTGAACCCACAGGTTGAGTGTACTCATCAAGACCAACATGAGCGACATAAATACGACGATCTAACTGTGATAAATAATCATACAGTTTCAATCGTGCCTGAGCAGTGGGGTACGCGGCAATGTACGAACAATTTCAGTTTGGGGTAAATTATTACGTTGACCAAACTTTCCCCAGAAAGAATTAAGACACAGTTTCGCAATGGAGCGTAATCCAGGATTATTTTTAATTTTTTCCCTATCTAACTTAATACTCTCTGCCACTTCGTATTGAAGAATGTATTCAGTCCTTGGAGCTTCATCAATACAGTATGATGACCAACCACTTGCCTCTTATTTGATCTTTAGGAACATAATAATATATGTTGAAAAAAGACCTCCCTCATGCGTGATTGGATCATACTGAACTACTTTATATTGCCAGATTTTAGAGATATCAACAATTTTGTAGCCTAATTCAACAGCTTGATTCAATTAATCGGAAACCCATATCCCCTCAATGACACGTTGCGATTCCTCTTCATGCATGCATTCGCCTTGCTCGAGAGTTTCACAACATGTGCGACAAAGAGAGAACATGAGTTTACCGTGTAAACGAACTGGTAAAAAAAGATGATAAAGCTTTCGTGGGGGTAAAACTTTACAAAGTACTAAACCCTCTACATTATCAATATTATAATTTGGAGTTGTAAAATTTTTACACTCCTCTGATCCTACATATATAATGTAGGATGTCCTACAGGAAATTTACCTACTTTCGAGATGAAAGGATATAGAGAACATACATCTTTATATTCAATTATTTCTCCATCTTTCACCTCGTAATAGGACTTTGTATTGCCTGTACGACCTCCGTAAAAAGCATCGCGAGGATTTAGTACTTTATTTTTTTTTAATAGTGGATGCGTACTTAAAAAATCCCTAAGACTGCTATCCGATTCTTTTATGCGAATGAACTCACATTCCCATATCTCTGTGAGTTCATATCCACACCTTTTTATTTTCTCGGATTGTGCGAGCGTTTTTTCATACCTTTCATTCATCGTTTCTCCAGAGTTGACAAGCTTTTTTCCCTATTACTCGGAAAACAGCTTTTACAACCGTGCCAGAAACAACCATGAAACTGAAAAACGCGTCGCGTGCCAGTCTCTTTATTTTCAAAGTACCCATCCACTATTGGCCCTTCTAAAAGTCGATGTTCGCGAGCCCTACCAGCGTGATTAATAATAATATTTAGATCACGCTCCATCGTCACTATCCACTCTACACCGATTTTTGATTGGGTATCACCTCACCTATAACCTCCTCTAGGAATTATCCCTATACTATTTTCGCGTAAAAAGTGTTTTCGGAAGAAATTATTGCACGCCGCTGCAATAGTGGGGGCTTCCGAAAACGGGCAAACGTCTTCACATTCGAGAAATATTTTACGAAATGCAATACACGCACATCGTAAAATATATACATCGTTTTTACAATAAGAAACAAGCTCGTCCCAAAAATTAAATTGGTACTCAGAGTTTTCACTCTTCTTTCTGTACCAATTTAAAAATTCGTTTCTAGCTTTTCTCGACATTGTACCGGGAGAATAAAATTTTATGTCTGGATGTTACGAACCGACACGCCTTAAATTATTTATTTAGATAAATAAGAAAAAGCTGAAAACATGGTAGTGTGGTTTTCATGTGTATTTAGTCTCCTTTCGTCAACTCGCCAGAGGTATACCAAACGATTATCCGAGATTGCTCTCGGATGTTTTATTTATTATGTGGGAAAGTTTTTCATCTCGCTTCCTGGGGAAGTACTCGTCCTCCGCCCTAAGAGTCCTGAAAAGTGGTTTAGGGGCGGAAAATAAATTTGTAACATTTTGAATTTGGAGTTCCAAATTATTCTGTAGCTTTATTTGATTAGCAAAAAAAAATAATCAAGCTTAGTTTTTAATTCCCTTAAACTACCGCCTAATTTTTCGAGCGTGAAAAATTGGCGGGCTAAATTCAGTAACCCTGTTTAGGTTTTTATTCTTTTTTAATGGTTGCCCAAAATTTAAATTAGATTCGCATTGGTTTGTTTCTGAGAGGCGCTGTGAGAGTGAGAGAGAGACGAGAGAGAGAGAGACGTAAAAGAAATAATTGTTTCCAACCTTGTTTTGACGAAATGTAAATCCTTTTTACCCCTTTTTGTTTTCTAGGCACTCGCACTCCGTTCGCACTCGCACGTCACTACCGCCGCACCGAAG
>UCOK01016307.1:0-16352 GCA_900474325.1 Synergus umbraculus
TATATATATATATATATATATATATATATTTGTATATATATGTAGTAGCATTCGTCTCCGAGGAATTTATGTTAAAGTGCAAAGTTGAAACGAGCGATCTCGTATTCCGTTACAATCGCAGCGCAAACTCATAGACCTCTTGCGTTTGATGATAAGGAAAAGCTGAGGAGATAGAAAGAGGAAAAGTGGAGATGAAAGTGGAAGAGGCGAGAATTTAACAGGATTGAAGTTGCGTCGACATGTCGTACTTCAGAAATAATGTATGGAAGCTCGAAAGCAGACGTGATCTCAAAATAGGGTTACACTTCTCGCGATTATTAGGGGATTCAGTGACGGAAGGTGGAAACCTTCTTAACGCCCCACGAACACCATTTCCAACAAGGGGAGACAACTTTTTTTTTGTGCTAGGGGCGCCTTTGGTAGGGTTTAATTCAGTTGAGGGACTGTTGTCTTCCTGGCGCGGTGGTGAAATACTCTTTGTAAAAAAATGAACTGAAGAGATTCCCACTGATTCTCACAAAGTGAAAAAAAAAAATATATATATATATGTACTGGCAATCAGTGAAATTTTTAGTAATCAACACTGGACTGATGTAACTGAATTTTCACTGAATGAAATCGTGATAAGAGAGTTACACTGAAATATTTCAATATTTCAAAAGATTTTAAAGAATTCAACAACCTTTCAAGGAATAATAAAAATTTTTGAGTAATTTCAAGGATTTATAACAATTGCAAAGACATTCTAAAGGAGTTTAAGTTATTTTTAGAGATTTCAGATAATTCGAAAGATTTAATGGGATTTCAAAAGTTTTCAAGAGATAAGCAATCTCAAATAAAAATTTCGTAAAAAAAATTGCAATTCCTTAAAAATATTTTAAATCCCATAAAGCCTCGTAAAAATCCTTAAAATTTCTGAAATCCCACTAAATCTTGTCAAATCCATAGAAAATTTTCTTTATATCTTGTTAAATCTTTTTAAAACCCTTATTCTTCTTGGAATTTTTTTAAAATCCTTTCAAGTTCTTTGATATCATTTTAAAATGCTAGAAATACTTAAAAATATTTATAAATTACTTAAAAATCTCCAAGTTTTAAACTCCTCTGAATTAAGAAACTTAATCATAACAAAGTCATTAATTGTATCTAAAAATATTGGTAAACATAAATTAAGGTCAAACTTTAATTAATTAATCATATCTAAAAGTGTTAAATGTCTATCTGCGTAATGAAATAACAAATGGAGAATAAATTAATGTTAAAATACATCGCTATAACTTAGGACAAGAAAGTAGTTGAATTTTCAAGAAATTTCTGTGAATGTGGTGAAGAAAATATACAACAGACATTTCTGTGAAATAAACTGTGGCTCCTGTTGGCAGAAAATAAATGTAAACGTCGGTTTAGCATTCTTCTTTTGGAAGTGATAATGTAGTTATAAGTAGAAGGAAAATACTTTTATCTCCACTGCAGTACTCTTGCATCACCTGAAAGTTAGTTTATATCACGTACAACGCTTTCGGGCTTTTCTAAGTAACAAGTATATAACTTCAAAATGCTTTTAAGCCTTCTATCACAAAACAATTACAAACTCTCAACGAAATGCAAGCACATTTAAGTTACATGCTCTTTAATGCGTGTAAAGAAATATTCAATTAACTGAGTTTCAACTGGAAATTCTGTTTTAAGTACTCAATCATTTAACTTTTCCATTTTCCCATTGTTCTTAAATTTTCGCAGCGTAAAACGTTCTGTAAGCACTTTAAAATCCTTAAACTCTTGAAATTTTTTGAAATTTAGTACAAATGCCAAGTTTCGTAAGTTTCTATAAGTTTTTTAATCAGTAATTTGCTGTGAGTTCTGATTTCTTCGATTGCCAATTATTAAAAGGCGGAATGAATAAAAAAATTTAAAATAATAAAAAAAGACTAATAATTCGCAGAGTGATGTTCTGTTACTTAATTTTTTTATTTGCATAAAATGTACATGAAGATGTAGAACTGAACTGAAATCAAAAGAAAATAAAGTTCTAAATCTCTACGGGTTTTTTTATGACTTTTATATGATATCTTTGCTTTTACGGCGAACATATAATTTATATTCTATAAAATTATGTATATCATTTATCAGAAGTCATATGACATTCCTGATCTTTCTTGTTATAGTGACGATGACAGATGCCCAAGCAGTAGCAGGTGGAACAGCTCAGCTTCCATGTGACGTGGAACCTCCAGTCTCTGGAGATAAGGTGCATCTAGTCATTTGGTACAAGGAAAGCGCAGACACTCCAATATACAGGTAAAAATAATTATCATTAAAGCACTGCACGACGTATATTGTATATAAATTGAAACTGATAGCATAAATATGTTTTCCAAAAATATTTAGCTATTGTTTCCATAGATGGCGCTATAATTACTATTTTAGGGTCTTAGCACCCCCGACTGAAGTTAACAGTGAGTGAGAAACACTAGCGAGTCTCCTTTCTAGTTCTTATAATGTTAATGGCGAAGCGAGCTAAGAAAAGAGAGTTTCCTCTCCACAGAGTTACAGAGTCAGTCATGAGACATGAGATTACAAACTATTTAATTACATTTTAAGAGATTTAAGAGATTTAAAAAGATTTTATAGAAATCTATAAGTTTCAAAAATTTTAACAGATTTTAAATGATTCAAACAAATTTTAAGGAATATCAAAAAGCTTTGAGTGATTAGAAGAGATTTTATAATAATTTCAACAAATTTGACAAGATCTTACAAAAATTTTAATGAAATTAAAAAATATTTTTTAAGTTCTTCAGTTATTTCTAAAGAATTCAAAAGATTTCAAAAGATTTCAAGAGTTTTTATAAGTAATTTCAAAGGATTTCGAAAGATTTCATGGGATTTCAAAGGATTTTAATAAATTTCAAAGGAACTCAAAAGATTAAACGAATTTTAAAGAATTAAAAATATTTTTCATGTCTCAATAGTACTTGAAAATCTTAAAACTTTGAAGTATTTTTTAATTTATGATATCCTTGAAACTTCACCTAATTTTAAAAATATTTAAAACTTTTTTGAAATTCTTTTAAAATTCCTGAAAATCACTTGAGGGATTTAAAGAAAATTCAGAGGAATTCAAAAGATTTGAAATATTTTATATAATATATAAATTAATGTATAATAATTTAATTTATTTTATAATTTTTTATATTTTTCCTTAATTTATAATAATTTATATATATATATTTTTTTTATTTTTTATATCTTGATATCCTTTAAGAAATCTCTTGAAAATCCTTAACTTCTTTGCAACTATTTTATAATTCTTTAAAATTCTTGGACCTTTTTTTATTTTTTTTAAATCCTTATGTTATTTCGTAAGAATTTAAAGAATTTAAAGACTTCAAGAGTTTTCAAGTAATTTCAAAGGATTTCGAAAGATTTCATAGGATTTCAAAGGATTTTAACAAATTTCAAAGGAACTCAAAAGATTGAACAAATATTAAAGGATTAAAAAACATTTTTTATGTTTGAAAAGTACTTGAAAATCTTAGAACTTTTAATTATTTTTTAATTCATGATATCTTTGAAATCTCACAAAATTAAAATGTTTAAAACTTTTTTCAAATTCTTTTAAAATTCCTGAAAATCACTTGAAATTCCTTTAAATTAAATCCTTTAAATTAAAATCTCTTGATATCCTTTAAGATGTCTCTGTATCTTTAAAATCTGTAATCTTTTTAAAATCCTTAAAATCCTTATTTCCTTATGAAATTCTTTTAAAATCCGTTCGAATATGTTATTTAAAATTACTTGAAATACTTCAAAATATGTTTAGATTACTTAAAAATCTTTAAATTATTTTTTTATTATTTATTAAACGTTGGTCTGGAATTGCGAAGAATTTTAATATATTTTAAAAGATTTCTAAGAATTGCGAGGGATTTTATGGAATTTGATGAAATTTCTAATACTTTTAACTTTAAAATATTTTTAAATTGTTTGAAATTCCTTAAACTTCCTCAAATATCACTTGATATCTCTTTAAGTATTTTATGAAACATTGATATCATTGAAATCTCTTTAAAAGCTTGTGAAATCTCTTGAAAATCCTTAAATTCTTTGGAACTATTTTATAATTCTTTAAAATTCTTTAATACCATTTTAAACCCCTTCAAATACTTATCAAAATTAAATTAGATGAAAATCTTGAAATTCTTCTGAAACTATTTAAAAATTCTTTAAAATCTTTTAAAGTAAAATATTTAAAAATTCAATAATATAATTTAAAATCTTTTGAAATATTTTGAAATCGCTTTACATTTCTTAAAATCACAATTCTTTAGAAAATCTTAAAATCTTTAACGTCTCGTAAAAACGCTTTAAATTTCTTAAAATTAGTTTAATCGCTTGAAATTCCTTCAAATTCCCTATAATAATAATCTCTTGGAAAAAAAAAATAATAATAATAATCTCTTACTGTCACAAACTTTTGAATAATAACATACACAAAGAATAATATTACAATGAAGATATCATCCTTGGAAATAATAAACCTGAAATTTTAGGACTATTATGCTTAATATTTCTCCTAATTAGATAAGTTTGTGATGAATTTTTAACGTAATTAGGCAGTACTGAGATTCATTAAAACTTTTAAAAACAAATCCAATGAATCCGAGCTTTAACTGCAGTTTCTAGTCTCTTCTTTTTATTTTTTTTTTTAACTTACACTACTTAAACCACTTTTTATTTCATACTTGGTACAAAAATATTACGAGGAGCTACTCGTGGAATTAAATTTAAAAGGAGCTATGTATTTCTGTTTACTCTTTACTGTTTACTGTGAACTGTTATTTGTGAGTCCCTAGCCACTTTGACTCCACTTGAATTTATAAGTAAGAATGAAATTAGTACCAGCTAATTTTTAAATAATATGATTGATTAATTTAGTGAATTTATCAACTTCATTAGATCAATCAACATGAAAGATATTTTTCAAAAGAAGGATCAATTTTATTAGTTCACGTCCTGGATTTGGCCTTGAGTTCAGATAGTAAGCCTAGCTTAAATCTAGGTTGACCAATAAGCGGTCAGGACCGGTCGCGTAAGCTAGGCTTAACTTTTAATCTCGTACTAACAAAGCAGAGTCTCCTATCTACATGGTCAACATTTATTTGGATAAGCCATTGCCATACCCTTTTCCCAACTTTAATTATCTCAGAAACAATTTTTTTCACACATCTTCAAGTTCATACGTGAAAAGGCTTGAAAAATTCAAAGTTACTGTAATTTAATCCAGTGAAAATCACTTTAAAACTTATCCGACACTCGGAAAGTAGCTGCAAGAAGTGCTTGAAATAATACCTTCTCTGGTACGCAATCGATACTTGCGCTACGGTACAAGCATTGCGGCAACTGCGTAAAAAATTGAATAAAAAGAATGTGGGAGCATGCGAAAGATGAAATGTGAACAATACAAATGCATAGGTTTCAAATATATATTTTGCAATAGAAATGATTACTGAATTTATTATTTATATATTTATACAATCATCAAAATCATAGAATTGGCAATTTGTTGAAAGTGTAAAATAATAGTAAAGGACTAATGACTAATTATTAATTAAGTAATTTTCTTTTACAGTTTCGATTCCAGAGGTCGAACTGCCTTGGAGCAAGGAAAGCACTGGCAAGATCCTGCTCTCAAAGGACGAGCTTTTTTCCAACATGCAGACAAGCCAGCCAAGCTTATTCTGGAAGAAGTTCGAGAAACTGATGCGGCATTATATCGATGTCGAGTTGATTTCAAACAGTCACCCACAAGAAACAGTAAAGTCAACTTGACTGTAATAAGTAAGTTTTCTCATGATTTTTAATCGTAGATATAAATTTTTATTGTTTGAACACGTCAATGTCATTTTCATGGGATTTTAAGGATTTTCGGATGAATTTAAAATTCGGGGGACTTCGCATCCTACGCCATTGGGGAATTATATAACTTGACTGTAATAAGTAAATTTTATTAAGACTTTGAACTCTAGATATCAATTCTTA
The DNA here is from genome assembly GCA_900474325.1 of Synergus umbraculus. Lineage (NCBI taxonomy): Eukaryota > Metazoa > Arthropoda > Insecta > Hymenoptera > Cynipidae > Synergus > Synergus umbraculus. The sequence goes on from UCOK01016307.1 coordinate 6,043, forward strand.
TTGTTTGAACACGTCAGTGTTCGGAAATAAATAAATAAATAAATAAATGTTAATTTTTGTTGTTAAATTTTAAAGGTTTTCAAGGGGTTTTTCTAATTTTTAAGGATTGCATTCGATTTGATGAAATTTCTAATTCGAGACTCTTTTAAAGAAAAATTTCAAGAGATTTCAAGGGAAATGATTTTTAAGTGATTTTAATGAAATTCAAAATATTTTTAGGATTTTCAAAAAATTTTGTGAAATTTTACAGGAATTCTAAATGTTTTAAAATTTTGAGGAATTTTAAGAGGTTTCAAGTAATTTTAAATATTGTTCTGGAATTTCAAGGAATTTTAAGAATTTTTAAAAGATTTCTAAGAATTCCGAGGGATTTTATGGAATTGGGTGAAATTTCTAATAATTTTAACCCAATTTAATAAGTTATAAAGGGATTTTAAATGTTAAGTATCACAAATTTCAAGAATTTTCTAGGAATTCTAAGAGATTTTAAAATTTGACAAGGAATATTATGGAGGGATTTGAAAAGATTTTTACGATTTTTAAAATATTTAGTAGAATTTAAAAGAATTTCAAAGGCTGTAAATTTTTAAGCAAATTTTATGAAATTTATAATAATTTTAAAGGTTTTCAAGAGATTTTTCTAATTTCTAAAAGATTTTGTACAATTTTTAAGGTTTACATTGGATTTCATAAAATTGCTAATTCAAAATATTTTTAGAGAGAAATTTCGAGAGGTTTAAAGGGAATTTGACGATTTTGAAGTGATTTTTATGAAATTTAAAATATTTTTAGGATTTTAAAAAAATTTCGTAAAATTTTAAAAGAATTCTAAATGTTTTAAAATTTTTAGCAATTTTAAGAGATTTCTGAGAATTTTAAAAGATTTCAACAAATTTAATCGATTTTTGACGTTTTCTTGAAATTTTAAGGGCTTTCAAGAAATCTTTCGATTTTTTAAGATATTGTGGAATTTTTATGGATTTTATGAAATCTTACTAGAGTTCTAATAATTTTAAAGAATTTCAAGAGATGTTTAAAAGATTTTGTAAAATTCCACGAAATCCTTGAAAATTCTACAAAATCTACAAATTCTACAAAATCACCAAAAATTCCTAAAAACCTCTTGAAATTCCTTTTAAATAATGTGAAGGAATTTCAAGAGGTTTCTAGGAATTTTTGGTGATTTTTACATTAATTTTAACGTGGATTTCAAAAGATTTATGATTATGAAAATTGTTGTGGAATTTTAAGGGATTTGACGAGATATATAGGAATTTTAAGGTATTTTAACGAATTTTAAGGGATTTTTAAGGCTTGTTGTGAAATTTTAGAAGAAGCTCAATGAAACAAGTGAAGATAGTAGACTGAAAAACAGACCACCATTTTTAATCCTAGATATCAATTCTAATTGCTTGAACACGTCAATGTCATTCATGAGATTTTAAGGATTTTTGGATAAATTTAAAATTCGGTGGACTTCGCATCCTACGCCATTGGGGAATTATGTAACTTGACTGTAATAAGTAAGTTTAATCAAGATTTTCAACCTTAGATATCAGTTCTTATTGTTTGAACATGTCAGTGTTCGGAAATAAATAAATAAATAAATAAACATACCCTATTTTTATTTGGTAACTCTATAAACTCTAATCTATATACTGTTCAGTCTTTGAAAGAAAAGTATAAAGAAACTCACATTTCCTGTTTCTTTGTCAGTATTGTATAGTAGAAAGATATAAGATCTGTCAAATTGCCAATAACAACAAAGTCACTGAATTCGTAATACGTCTAGACTATGTAGTGTTTGAAGCACGTAGCTGTTACGAAGAATTAAGGCATCTAGTCTACTACAAAAAGCCAATCCAATTATCCGAATTCAATTTACTCGAACAAATCGAAACTTCAATTCGTGGCAATAAGGAAAGTGACTACAACTAAAGGGTCTTTAGAGAGGCAAATAAACATTAGGTTTATATTCCATCAACTCTTTTATTCGTTATTTGTTCCAGAGGTGCATATTGAGCGAAGAAATGCTCGTGATCGATCGAAATTGATCGAAAACAAGTTTCCATATAATATTAGAAAATATTTAAGGTACACAAAATAATAACAAATAATTTCCTCGATTTTATAGCGAGTATTTATGATTTTATGTGAAAAAACAACATTTTTAAAGGTTTTCTCGATCTTTGTTTGAAGGAAAGCAATTATTAGTAATCTCCCAATGGCGTAGGATGCGAAGTCCCCCAAAATTTTTAATTTATCCGAAATCTTTAGTTAAAAATCCCGGGAATTCTTTCAATTCTGTAAAATAATTCAAAAGTGTTTAAATCCTATGAAGAGTTTTAAAATCCCATTAAATCAATCCCAACTTCTTAAAATCCCATTAAAATTAATTTAATACGCTGTGAATAAAATTTTATTGATTTTATCAATAACTTATCAAATTAAACTTATTTCTTTTTATATATTCATGTTTTTGTGTCTTTTGCAGTACCACCGGAACAACTTAGCATATTAGATGAAGACGGGGAATCCCACATACCATATTACATCTTAGGACCATACAGTGAAGGGGCATCTTTGAATATTACTTGCGTGGCAGCTGGAGGTAATTACTGATAGTTTTAAGGGTGTTGGAGCCAACTTCTGAATTAAAAATTCGATTTCTTCATTTTACTCGACAAATATTAAATTTGGAATTTTTTCCTTCTGTAGAACTAATTAATTTCTAACTAGAATTATGCGTACAGAGCGAAAAAATATATAATTCAAATTTTTTTTAAGTAAGACGAAAAAATTGAATTTTTAAAGTTAGATTTTTATTTCTTCGTTTTATGCAAAAAGTATTGAAACTAAATATTTTTTCGCTCTGTACGCAGTCTTATATTTGAAAATAGATTAGTGCTACAAAGCGAAAAAATATTTATCTATAATTTTTGTTGAATAAAATGGAGAATGGGATTTTGAGTTTAACATTTGGGTCCAACGCCCTTAATCTCCTTAATCTGTTATTTTTCAAAGAAAATTAGACGTCTTATGTTTTTACATAAAAAAATCAATTTTCGCGAAGTTATGACAATTTGAATTTTAAAGTATTTTTTGTTAAAAAACATTTTTTTACATAGAACCCTGTATAATTTTTTATCTAATTTAGATGTTTAGGTCTTCCTTTGAGAATTTGGTAAAGTTCCTTGTGGATTTTTGATGATATTTTGAAAGTGCTTGTGAATTTTTTTCGCTTCCATTTTTTTTTTTAAATACACACGAGTAAATTTTTCATTGAATTTTTAGCAAACTTTTAAAATCCCTTGAAACTTCAATAAAATTATTAATCCTTTGATAAAAGTTTTAAATCCCGTAGAGTTTTTGGTAATTCCTTGAAATAATTCAAAATCTCTTTCCATCGTTTAAAAAATATTGAAAACTCTTAACATCCTTTGGAATTCTTTAAAGTACTTAAAATATCTCGAACTCTCTTGAAATCTCTTGAAATCCCTTACAATTCCTTAAAATCAAATAAAATACCTTTAAAATATTTTGAAACTCTTTAATTACTTTTAATCACGGGCAAATCCAGGTAAATTTCTACTTGTAATGTATATTTAATATCAAAATGCTAACATTAGCATTATTTACTTTATTACTGTAATTATTGTATCATTAATGAAAACATTATTTGCGATATTTCAGGCAATCAAACATAATGAATATAAATGTAATCTAATAATGCATGTCCAGATATAAATTCAAAACGGTTTATAATCACTTTTGGTAAACAATTGAAACACATTCTATCAAGTTTTGTTTATACTGAAGGTTTTTACGAGTTGTGAACAGAGAGGAAATTATCAAATATAACTCTAATTTGCATTTTGTTTCACCTTAACTAACGCAATATCTCGAAACGTTGTTACTTGTTTCAGAAAGTCTTGCCTCGGGGTGTTACGAGAAAAAGGAAGCATTTACATAATAGTTCAGGCTTATTGGGTTTAGCAAGCATCTCCGGCATTTAAAACGCGAATCGTACTGCAGAGAAGACGAGCATTTGAGAATTTTCTGCACTATCTGACTGACAAAGTGCTTTGACCACAGAAACGTGAAAAACGACATTCAAGAGCCACTCGCGATTTCTTAACTTATCCTGAAGTATTTAAGTATTCTGCGAGCGTCTATACAAAATTTACGTTTGCAACCATGAGAATGATTGAATTCTTGAATAAGTTGGTACCTATTCAGAATTTTCTGTATCTTTTCTTTCCAAAAAATGCATTCATATTTTAATTGCTTTCATGTATTGTGCTCGCAGGACATTCTCATTTTAAAAATATTTTCAGAGTGTTGTGGTAAAAACCAAATAAAATAAATAAATAAGTGAAGGGCAGATGCAATTTGAAAAAAAAATAACGTTATAAAACGTTTTTTCTTTAATCAACTCGACTCTAACAGCCTCGATGAATTCGAGTGTCGAATTTTTTATATACCTCAGCGAATTAGAACTTGTTTCTATTTATATATTTGTTTACAAAGCTAAATTTAACAATTTTTTTAAAATAACTTTTTTATTTTAACTTGTTAGTAATTTTTTTCTAAAACTATTGAAATTTAAAAAAACAAGCAGGTTTGAAACAATAATGTATGCGAGATATTAAAAATATTTAGTTACATCATTTTTCTAGAGAGGAATTATAAAAGGATTTTTTTAGGATTTTTAAAAGATTTCGCAGCATCTTAAAGAATTTCAGGGTATTTTATGAAATTTTAAAAGAATTTATGAAATTTTAAAAGATTTCTAGTATTTTTAATATATTTTAAAGGGTATAATGGAATTTTAAAGAATTTCAAGAAGTTTCCGTGAATTTTAAGAGATTTTTACAAATTTTAAACAATTTCGAATATTTTCGTAAAACTTTAAAAGATTTAAAAAGGTTTCTGGGATTTTAAGGGATTATAAATCTTGTCGTGGAATTTCAAGGATTTTAAGAGAATTTAAGGGATTTTAATGATTTTTAATGATTTTTAAAAGACTTTATTGGCATTTTTAAGAATTTCATTGAATTTAACAGGATTCCAATACTTTTAATAGGTTTTTAAATGTTATCGTAGAATTTTAAAGAATTTCAAAAATTTCTCAACTTTGAACAGATTTCTAGAGATTTTTATATCTTTTAAAATATTTTATGGGAGGATTGTAAAATTTGTCAGAGAGTTTCATTGAAGGATTTCAACAGATTTTCATGATTTTTAAAAGATTTTGTAGAATTTACAAGAATTTCGAAGGTTTTCGTTAAATTTTAAAGGTTTTCAGGAGATTCTTCTAATTTCTAAAAGATTTTGTAAAATTTTTAAGGACTTCATTGGATTTCATGAAATTTCTAATTCGAGACATTTTTAGAGAGTTAAAGGGAATTCGACGATTTTTACGTGATTTTTATAAAATTCGAGATTTTTAGGATTTTAAAAAAAATTTCGTGAAATTTTAAAGGAATTCTAATTTTTTTTTTAATTTTGAGGAATTTTAAGAGATTCCTAAGCATTTAAAAATATTTCAACTAATTTAAGCGATTTTTGACGTTTTCTTCAAATTTTAAGGGATTTCAAAAGGAATTTTTAATTTTGTTCTGAAATTTGGAGGAATTTTAAAATGTTTAAAAATATTTCTAAGAATTGCGAGGGATATTATGGAATTTGATGACATTTATAAACTTTTTACCGGGTTTTTCAGCTATATAGAGATTTTAAATGTTAAATACCATGAATTTTCAAGAATTTTCTGGGAATTTTAAGAAATTTAGAATTTTTTTCAAGGAATTTTATGGACAGATTTCAAAAGATTTTTATGATTTTTAAAAGATTTAGTATAATGTAAGTGGATTTCAAAGGCTGTACATTTTTAAGGGCTTTTAAGAAATTTTTCGATTTTTAAAAGATATTGTGGAATTTTTATGGATTTTATGGAATATTACGATGGTTCTATTAATTTTAAAGGATTTCAAGAGATTTTTCTGATTTTTAAAAGGTTTTGTATAATTTTTAAGGATTTCGTGGAATTTGATGAGATTTCTAATGATTTTAAGTTGAAATGAGATTTGTAATGATTTTAACTTAAAATTATTAGAAATCTCATCAAATTCCACGAAATCCTTAAAAATTCTACAAAATCTACAAATTCTAAATCACAAAATACAAATTCTACAAAATCACCAAAAATTCCTAGAAACTTCTTGAAATTCCTTTAAAATTCCTTATAAATGTGAAGGAATTTCAAGAGGTATCTAGAAATTTTTGGTGATTTTTACATGAATTTTAACGTGGATTTCAAAAGATTAATGATTTTGAAAATTTTTGTGGAATTTTAAGGGATTTGACGATATTTATAGGAATTGTAAGGCATTTTAACGAACTTTAAGGGATTTGTAAGGCTTTTTGTGAAATTTTAGGAGACGAACAATGAAACAAGTGAAAATAGTAGTCTAAAAAACAGATCACCATTTAAAATTAATTTTCAACGCTATTCAAAAAATCTAACTAAACATCGTTACTTTACATCACTATTTTTGTTCAATGTAGGTCGACCACAACCCAGAGTAACATGGTGGCAAGAAAACGCCCTTCTGGATGACAGTTACGAAGTTGTAGGTACCAAGAAAGTCCGCAACGTTCTTCGATTGGAAAAACTGGAACGCAGACACTTGAACGCAGTTCTAACATGTCAAGCATCTAACAATAACATGGTCACCCCAATTTCCAGCTCAGTGTCACTCAACATGAATCGTAAGTGACGACAATTGTAATTCGGCGCTTATAGAAGAGATAGCAGTATTTAGTTACAATCGAATTGGAGAGAGTTGTTAATTGTTTTCCCTTTGAGTCAGTCGACAGTCAATGCGAAACGCGCTAGAGGGGAACAGATACAATACCACATTCAACCACTGACGGAGCGATTCTAATGCCCTAGCGGAATTACGTTCGTTATATATTATATATATGTTCACGAGATCTGCATTCATAATCACTACAAGTACATTTAATACCTCTACAACTCAATAGTGAAACATGTCTTATATTAATGAGTTTGTTTGAAGCTACATGTCCATATATCAATTTCTCATGTATATGTTTCATTTTCAGGGTAATTAAATGTTCAAATTCCATTATTAATCTCCAAGACTCATATCATCATTTTATTACAAAGAAGTTTCAAGATTTAAGGCAGCCAGTTGATGTAAAATAAAAGACTTCTTGACGGGTTCATTAGTATGTCAAAAACAATCGCCTTAACAAGATTTGCATCAATCCTCTTGCATTCGTTGCATACATAATTTTCTTGTTAAATGTAGTTCACTGCTGTGCCGTGGTTGAGAGAAAAAGGAATTTCATTTTTTTTTAGTTTTACATTTTATAGTAAGTCATTTGTCCCTTGTAGTGTGGAAAATCAAATCATGTGCAGAAGGAAATCTATTTAATAATGTAGATGTTGTGTTTACCTTACAATTGGATACTGAAAACCAGACTTTGATTTCAATTTCCGATATTGATGAGTTATGGCGTTCATGAAATCAAATCATTCCACGAACTGATTAAATCAAATCTAGATGTTGGAAGCGATGCCAAATGATTTCATTTACCCCTTTAGTGTAACTGATCCCTACATGAAAAAAGAGTAATACCAAAGATTCCTACCCGAATAAATCTGAGGTGGAATTAAAGATTCCTATCCGATTTAATTCAAGGTGAAATTTCTATCTTAAAATCCAAGATTACTATTTGATTGAATTCAATATATTCGGAGGTAGAAATTAAGATCTAATTCTAATGAATCTGACATAATTTTGATATCAATGCAAGAATTCTTATCTGGATGAATCTGACTTATCCAAAGTCAAACCAAGATTTATGTCTGATTGCATCTGATCTTGAAACAAGGATTCTTATCCAATTTTATTAAATATAATTCGAAGTCGAAACAAGGACTATTTAATCTGACTAAATTCAACCTGATTCAAGGTCAAGTTAAAATTTCTATCCTACTGAATACGACCCAATCCGATTTTGAAACAAGGATTCATATCAGATTTAATCCAAAATAGAAACAAGAATGACAATCTACCTAAATTCCACCTAATTCCATTTTATGAAAAGGATTCTTATCCGGTTGAATCCGGCATAAAGCCAAGGAAAAATCAAGATTTTATTCAACTGAATACGAATTATTCAATCGTAAAACCCAAGACGTCTATCCGAGTCAATTTATTCAGCCGTTGAAACTAAGATTCAATTCACATGAATATAAAGACAAACCAAGATTTATGTCTAAATAAATCCGATCCAATCCGATTTTAAAACAAGGATTTATATCCAATTTAATTCGATTTAATCCGATGAAGAAGCAAGAATGACAATCCACCTGAATCCCACCTAATTCGATTTTAAAAGTAGGAATTTTATTCGTTTGAATCCTCCATAATTCAAGGTCAAACCAAGATTTCTATGCAATTGAATACCACTCAATTCGATCTTGAAACCTAAAATTTCTATCCGACTGAATTCAATTTATTCTAAGGTTAAAACTACTAGGGTCCAATTCGAATAGATCCGACTTAATTTTGATATAAATGAAAAAATTCCAATCCGAATGAGTCCGGTCTAATCCAATGACAAACTAAGGTTTCTATCCGACTGAATCCGGCCTAAACTTATTTGACAACAAGGATACTAATCTGGTTGAATCCGATCTAGTCCGATTTTAAAACAAGGATGCCAATCCACCTGAATTAGACTGAATCCAAATTCTATCTCAGTAAATCTGATTTAATCGAAATCTAGAGTTCCAATCAGAATTAATTCGACCTTCCAATCTAAGGTAAAGGAAGCTGTTCAATAAACAACAAAAGTTGTAGATCTAGAAAAATTATATCTGATCTATTGTTTAACTTTTTTCGTATAACAAACTGCGTTAGAGAAAAATTTAAAAACTGAAAAACTGTTGAGTTTCGTGAGATTCTTTTATATTAAAAAAAAAAAATTATAATTAGTTATCTTAAGGATTACAAGTCGTTCGTATTCATTCGAATTGAGAACACAAATTGAAAAAGATTAAAAAGTGATTTCGGATTGATTTCAAATTCTTTCGAATTGGGGCTACAAATTGGAAAGAATTGAAAGTGGTTCCGATTAACTTCAAATTAATTAGATTTGGGAACATGGATTTGAAAAGTGCATTCAGATTAAATTTCGGATTCTTTCGAATAGAGGTTGTTATTGATTACGGATTGAAAATAATTGGAAGTGATTCGAAATGATCCCGGATTTATTCGAATTGGACATCAGATTAAGAACGAATGAGAAGTTCGGATTAGACTCAGATTAATTCGGTTTGGTGTCAGATTAAACCGAATTTATTCGAATTGATGCTGGATTTATACGTATTTAACTTTGAAAGAACTTTAGAATTAAAAAGGATTCAGAGGGAATAAAAAATCTTTCCGGATGAGGCTTGGATTAATTTAAATTGAATTAAAATGTGACCCGACTGAATTCAATTTATTCCGAGGTTGCGAAACTAGGATCCAGTTCGAATAAATCCGACCTGATCCAAGGTCAAACCAAGATTTCTATTCGACTGAATCCGAACCCAATCCGGTGTTGACACAAAAGGTTTTCTATCCGATGTTATCAGATATAATCTAAAGTCTAAACAAGAACTATTCAATCCGACTAAATTCAACCTAATTCAAGATCGAATCAAGATTTCTATCCGATTTTAAAACAAGAATTCCTATCCGATTGAATCCAAAGTATAAAGAAGAATAACAATTCTCCTGAATCCGGCCTAATTCGATTTTTCCACAAGGGTTCTTATCCGGTTGAATCTGACCTAATACAAAGTCAAACTATTATTTCTATTCATCTGAATCCGAATGCAATCCGATGTTGACACAAAAGGTTTTCTATCCGATGTAATCAGATATAATTTAAAGTCTAAACAAGAACTATTCAATCCGACTAAATTCAACCTAATTTAAGATCGAATCAAGATTTCTGTCCGATTTTAAAACAAGGATTCCTATCCGATTGAATCCAAAGTATAAAGAAGAATAACAATTCTCCTGAATCCGGCTTAATTCGATTTTTCCACAAGGGTTCTTATCCGGTTGAATCCGACCTAATACAAAGTCAAACTATTATTTCTATTCATCTGAATCCGAATGCAATCCGATGTTGACACAAAAAGTTTTCTATCCGATGTAATCAGATATAATTTAAAGTCTAAACAAGAACTATTCAATCCGACTAAATTCAACCTAATT